>JAQQSK010005577.1:0-14842 GCA_028658325.1 Potorous gilbertii
CCAGAATTTGTCAGGAGTTCTTTTTAGAGGGAATCCATGGGCTGTGGGTTCAGAGCTAGAAAATATGAGTCTTTCTACTCCGCCATCTTGGGTCCGCCCCCTGTCCTTCACTTTCAAAGAGGACGATGACGTCAGGGAGGTGACACCATGACATGCCAGTGAATTGGATAAAGTGAGGGAGGGCTGTGCACAGTCACCAGCCTTACTCCAGAACCATCTGGGTCCGGTGGGGAGATAGAGATCAGGATGACTGGAGATGGCTTCCTCATAGACATGGTAAACACCAAGGAAGAGAGGAGAAAAGGGGACATAGTGTGAGGGGATTTCGCCTTGGTTGAAATGACTGGCGGATGAAGGTGAAGCTAACTGAAACTGAGTTGGTGAGGCAAGGAGAACTCGGGGTCAAAAAGGTCAAGAGTTCTTAATGCTTTGTGGAAACCAAGGGAAGAAAGATTTAGTAAGATGGAGCTCAAGTTCGCAGAGTCAGAAGTGTCAGAGATTAAAGCGGTGAGGACTTAGAATGGTTTCTGGGTTTTTGGATGGAGGCGGCCATTAGCAACTTTGGAGATGGGAAGTCGTGTTGTGCCTCAGTTCTTGAAATGAGGACGTTGGGTAAAATAATCTCTCGGGTCTTAGAGCTGTAAGATTTTTTGGGACCTGTTAGGAGGAGTGATGATATAGTACAAATGTTTAGTGGATCTAAATATAGTCCCTATGTTAAGTTTTCAAAGGTTTTTTTTTTAAGGTTTTTAAAAGAGTTTTTTCTAAATGTGTTTTTCTAAAATTTAGTACTTAGGTCCTTTCTTGTAACAAAGGAAAGCAGGTATGTCTAGCAAATGACCATCCTGACAAGCAACATCTTCTACTTGTAATACCCTCCCCCGCTTGGGTGTGCCTTCATCTCTCTTTAGGACCAAACTTGGTCGTTACAATGAGTCTTCCTCTGGCTGCTTTGTTGTTGTTATAATCTTGCATATTCTCCTTTATTTGCTCTGGATGAACACATACATGTCTTTCCATATATCTCTGAATTGCTCATTCATTGTTTCTTCCTGCATAGCAGTATTCCATTATATCTGCAGTCTTGTATAACCGTTTGCCAGTGGTTTGGGCACACATTTTGTGTTTTTGCTGTCATAAAAAGTGATGTTAGAACTATTTTGTTATCTCCATAGGCCACCAGGGCTAGCATGGTGCCAACCTCCCGATTCTCGTAAAGCTCCGTGTCTTCCTGAGCTAGCACCGGCTCAGTCATTCTGCCTATAGCCTTGTCAAGGGATAGTCTGTGCCGTGAACTGCCAGCTCTACTCTGGCTGTCTCAGGGGGGTAGAAAATTTAGCACTCAAAAGCATGTGGAACTGAATGTTGTAAATTAAAAATGAATTAATATTTAAAAAAACTTCTAAATTGTATGTAGTTTACACATTAATCCCTCGGTCCTTTGGTACAGCACAGAACTTCCCAATAAATTCAGGTTCTAGAGTCATATTGGCACAGCACTACCAATAACAGGAGGTGCCATGAATGTGTCCTTTGACTTTTGTTTGCTGCAGTCTATTCAGCTGTAAAATGAGGACAGTGACAGCACCTTCCTTGGGGATGGAATATTTGTGAAGGCCTACAGTAGGCCTTCATAAATATATAATATCTGGTACTTTGTAGATATGTAATAAATACTTATTTCCTTCCTTCCTTCCTTCCTCTAATACAATTTGATTTTATCTCATCAGAACCCCATGGATTAAATGATCATTTTTAAAAAGTTTTTTAACTTTTTTATTTAAAGTTTTGAGTTCCAAATTTTATCCCTTCCTCCCTCCCTCACCCCTCTTTCCCCTCCCTGAGACAGTAAGCAATCAACTATAGGTTATACTTGTGCAATTATGTAAAACATTTCCATATTAGTTATTTTGTATAATTAGACTTGAATAAAAGAAAAAAGTGAAAGAAAATGAAAACCAGCCTGCCTCACTCAGTCTGTATTCAGTCAACATCAGTTCTTTGGAGGTGGATAGTCTGCTTCATCTTTAGGCCTTTGGGATTGTCTCAGTCATTGTATTGCTGAGCATAGTTCAGTCATCCACAGTTTTTCATCAGACAATATCGCTATTACTGTGTACAACGTTCTCCTGGTTCTGTTCACTTCCCTATCAGTTCATATAAGTCTTTACAGATTTTTCTGCAGTCATCCTGCTTGTCATTTCTTATAGCATAATAATATTCCATTACAATTATATACTATAGCTTGTATAACCATTCCTCAATTGATGAGAATTCCTTTGATTTCCAGTTCTTAACCACCACAAAAAGAGCTGCTATAAATATTTTTGTACAGATAGGTCCTTTCCCTCTTACTTTTGGATGTCTTGGGGATATAGACCTAGCAAGTGATATTGCTGGATCAAAGGACATAGTTCCAAACTGCTCTCCAGAATGGTTGTATCAGTTCACAATTCTACACCAGTGTATTAGTGTTGCAGTTTTCCCACATCCCCTCCAGCATTTAACATTTTCCTTTTTTTTTTTTTTGACATATTAGCCTCTCTGATAGGTGTGAGATGATACCTCAGAGTTGTTTTAATCTGAGTGTCTCTGATCAATAGTTATTTAGATAATTTTTTCATGACTACAGATAGTTTTTATTTCTTTGTCTGAAAACTGCTTGTTCATATCCTTTGATGACTTACCAATTGGGGAATGACTTGAATTTTTATAAATTTGACTCAGTTCTCTGTATATTTGAGAAATGAGGGCTTTATCAAAGATTCTTGTTGCAAAATTCCCCCCCTCCTACTTTTCTGCTTTCCTTGTAATTTTGATTGCATTGGTTTCATTTGTGCAAAACCTTTTTAATTCGTATAATCAAAATTATCTATTTTATATTTTGTAATGCTCTCTGTATCTTCTTTGGGCCTAAATTCTTCTCTTATCCATACATTTGACAGATAAATTGTTCTATGCTCTCTTAATTTCTTTATGGTGTTACCCTTTCTATGTAAATCATGTACCCATTTTGACCTTGTCTTGATATACAGTGTGAGATGTTGGTCTGTACCTAGTTTCTGCCACACTATATATTCCTCAGCAGTTTTTGTCAAATAGTAAGTTTTTGTTCCAAAAACTTGGATCTTTGGATTTGTCATATACTAAATTATTATGGTCATTTACTATAATGTAATTTGTACCTAATCTATTCCACTGATCCACTACTCAGTTTCTTAGCCAGTACCAGATTTTTTGGATAATTACTGCTTTATAAGATAGTTGAAAATCTGGTTACAGCTAGACCACTTTTTTGCACATTTTTTCCCATTGATTCCCTTGATATCCTTGAGCTTTAGTTTTTCCAGATGAATTTTGTTATTTATTTTTCTTACATCTATAAAATAGTTTTTGATAGTTTTATTGGTTTGGCACTGAATAAATAGATTAATTTAGGTAGAATTGTCATTTTTATTATATTGACTTGGCCTGCCTATGAACGGTTAATATTTTTCCAGTTGTTTAGATCTGACTTCATTTGTGTGAAAAGTGTTTTATAGCTGTGTTCACATAGTTCCAGAATTTGTCTTGGCAGGTAGACTACCAAGTATTTTACATCGTCTAGATTTATTTTAAATGGAGTTTCTCTATCTCTTGCTTCTAGTCAGTGATCATTTCTAAGCAGATGTTTGTTACATCTTTTTATCCAGCTCATACCTATTACATCTCCAATTGATGGAACATTCTGAACTAGATGTATAGTAGACATCTTAAACTCAACATGCCCAAACTAAATTCATTATTTTTCCCCAGATCCTCCTTCTTCCTAATTTTTCTATCTCTGTAGTATTGCACCATCCGGTGAAGCCCCCAGACTCTCAACCTAGGTGTTATTCTCAACCCTTTTCCTCCTCCCCCTGCATGCATTCAGCGGCCAAGTCTTGTCAGTTTTCTGTAGCATCTATCGTATGCAGCCCTTTCTCTCCCCTGACACTGCCACTTCTGAGGTACAGGCCTCACACCTGGACCATGACAGGAGCCTGCTGGTTGGTATGTCAGCTTCAAGTCTCTTGTCCACTTGGCTAACAAAGTGATCCTTCCTAAAGCTGTAGTCTGACGGAGATACACACACACACACACACGCAGTCTCTCTCTCCCCTCTCCCCTTGACATCCATGATCAAATATACGTCTTCTGCGTGGGGAGTGCCATTCATTCACTGTTCCCCATGCCTGGGACTGTCTTCCTTCTCATCAACACCTCCTGGTTTCACTAATTTCTCAGTCAAATTCTCACCTTCTGCATTTTTAAATACATTGATTTACAGCCAATCAAGAGCACTTGGACATTGCAGCACATCAAACCTGCTGAACCCTCTGGTTGCCTGCAAGCAGTGAGATTCCTTTATGCTTTCAGAATGGGTGCCATAACTTTGTTTAATTTGATTACTTTTGATTACTTTGTTTGTAGCTATCGTGCATCATGTCCAAATGCTTTTAACTCTTTACAGAAGGAGGCGTGATTCATAAGCCAGTGCTTTTAAGACAAGAAGAGAAAATGAAAGAAGTTGACCTAAGCCTATCTTGTTTTGTTTTATTTCATTTTGTATTATAGTCTGATTATAACTATAATTTGTTGTCAGTGTTCACAAGGCAGTCAGACTTATTAAGGGTTTTCTACAAATTCTCCCCAATGGAAAGCTGCAAAAGGAAGCAAGATATAGGTTGAAGCTTCGTGTAGTTACAGATGCATTTTCAATGTGGAACAGCACTAAAGGCCAAATACATGGCCACTGTTTGCTTGGGAACTCTGTAATCTGGACAATTTATTAATTTTAACAGCTGGGCAAACAGTCACAAATATTTGTTAAGTCCCTGCCTTTGCCAGCCCTGGTGCTTGCTGGACCCTTGGAATGCCCTGATACAAGTGAAATTGATTTGGCCTTGAAGGAGCTTCCATGGCGGGTGGGGGGTGGGGGGTCCTCTGGAAGGTGTACATTGGTATCACCAAAGTGGTAGCCTGATGCTGCCTGAGCCCTTCAGGTGTGCTCAGGTATTTATTGTGCAGTGAGGTTTAAAAAGGCTCTGTCTTAAATACTGACAGTAATCTTTTTGTTTTCCTACTCATAGTGGTAGTCGCTCCTCCAAAACCTTCAAGCCAAAGAAGAACATTCCAGAGGGTTCTCACCAGTATGAGCTCCTGAAACATGCAGAAGCCACCCTCGGGAGTGGCAACCTGAGGACAGCTGTCATGCTTCCAGAGGGCGAGGACTTAAATGAGTGGGTCGCAGTGAACAGTGAGTAGATGCTCTCATCTCTTACTCTCCCATTCACTACTGTGAACATGTGGCTTTGCACTGGACTTCCTTTAATAGGATTTTGTCCTTATGATGTTTTTAGGAACAGATGCCTCAGATTTCTTGCCCGCTACAAAATAGCAGTTGTCTGAAAGTGTGCTTCAGATTTGAAATTAGATAGCCATGTTACAAAGATGAATTACTTGCATGGCAGGTACTTTTGGTTTCTTGGTGGGGGAAGAATGTTTTTTTCAAGCACAGAGTGATGATGTTTTTGATGGATGACGGTGAAATGATGTGAAGAAAGGATCGAGGCGTAAGGAGTTAAGTGTAGGGTTTCTTAAGCATTCATGAATGAATTGTGGGAACCTTGTCACAATAAAACTCAGTCCAATCCAAGGAGGAATGTGAATTGACTAATCTCTAAATTAGGAAGGCACTACAATAAAATGATATTATGGTTTGAATGAGAGTAGTGAGTCAGTTGACAGTGTTGTTGTCCACTGAGAGTTTGTGGGAATTGCAAAGATTGTCAGGACAGGGACAGGTAGAGAAAGAGGAATTTGGAACTAAATTCCCCCAAATGGAATCATAAAACCTCTAGGTAACTCTGAAGCAGTTCATTGATTTGCAGCATGGACAGCATGCAGCATGGACACCCAGCTCAGTTGGAGCCGAGATACAGATCTCCTGCAGTGCTGTTCTGGGGTTTGTGATTGGCTTCACTGGGAGGACGCCCAGCCCTCATGCTTGTCATAGCCATCTTCTTTGCCCAGTAACAGAAATGTTTATGTTTATGACCTCTTAACTTAGAGGAGAACTTCCTTTAAAATGGAGTTTATATGGTCTCCTGGACTTTGTATCTAGTAGGTGCCTAGTAATGCGTGAGAGTTTCCTCTCCCTTGGAAAGGATTTTGTCCTTCTCCCCACTTGGAGAAATGTGGATAGAGTAGAATTCCTACTTACGTTCAATGCATGTATTGTAGACCATTTATGCATAGACTAGTGGGCTGGGTGCTGGGAGTCCAGTGGGTGAGTACAACGCATGTATACCTCCTTATAAGACAAAGTGACATGTCGTCCTGTATGAGAAAGGTGAAAGACAAATGCTTTGCTAAGTCCCAAAGGAAAGGGGAAGGATTGCTTCTTAGGGGATATCACAGACTTGTGCAGGGGGTCATTTAGTCTGACCTGAAAGGAGAGTGAGCATTTCCACAGAGTTGTTAGTTCCCCATTCCAGGTGAAGAATCAGAGCCTCCAAGGTGGGGTATTTATGGAAAAGAGATTAGTGAAAGTGTTTGTGGAGCGGGAGAGTATGAAACAAACCTGGAAAGTTAAGGTGAAGTCAGACTAGGTTTTGTAATCTGTGAATGCTAGGCTTAGGCATTTGAACTTGATTTAAAATTTGTTGAAGGGTTTAAGCAAAGGAGTAGATCCATTTTGCCCTGTGCACAAGTTAAGATAAATTTTAATACCATATACTTTAAAGGATTACTTGGAGGCTGGAGACTGGTTAGGGGGCCACTGAGAAAGTTCGGAAGGAAGTGGGAATAGAAAGGAAGGGATAGGTTGGAAAAGTAATGTAGAAGTTTTATTGGATAGGACTTAAAAATTGATTGTGGGTAAGGGATGAGAGGAAAAGAAGGTGAAAGACTGAACATGTGCCTAGGCAGTGGTGATCTGAGTAATTAAAACAAAGAGGTCAGAAGGGAGAGCGATTTTAGGTGGACACCACTTGAGTTTTGAATACATTGAGGTATTGGTTGGAGCGTCCTGCCAGAGACATCCAGTGTTAAAAGCTGATCTGTGCTCCTCAGACATTTCAGACCTAGCAGGAGAGAGGACAGAGCTGTGGGGGTGAATGAGATAATCAGGGTGGATGGGAAGAGGGTTGAGGACAGAGCCTGGGGAGAACCTAAGGGCTGAGAAAAGGAAAGGAGACTGGTTAGGAGTCAGAGGAAAAACTGGAGTGTGTGATGTCTTACAGTCCACAGCAACAGTGTGGTCACAAGCATAGAACTGCAGAGAAATAAAGATGGAGAAGGACTGAGCACAAGGCACTGATGACAAGGCAGCCCCAGGTCATTGGTGTCCTTTCGAGAAAACAGTTCAGTAATATGATGGGGTTGGAATCCAGACCGCAGAGGGGTGAGGGGGGAGGAAAAAATAGAAGTTGGTCAGTAAAAAGGAGCAGGCTGAGGAGATGGGAAGTGTAGAAGAATCAGAGGAGGACTGAGCATGTGTTTAGGCAGATGGCACAGTGCCAGTGGATTCACAAAGATTGTAGATGCCTCCATGAGAAAGGAGGTAGGAAAGAAAGGGCAGAGAATAAGTCAACTTACTCAAAAATTCTGAGATTTGGAGGAGGCGAATTGAGGGAAGTCATGCTAGGCTGTCTCTGTCTTTTCAGTGAAACACATGTAGATTGTCTGTAGGCAGAATGAGGGCTTGGAAGAGGGGAGGCATTAGAGATCATTACAGATCAGCTAGTCAGGCACCAGTATTTATAGGTGCCAAGACTAAGACCCAGAGAGGTGAAATCATTTGCCAAAGTCAGATGGAAGTTAGCGGCAGAGATGTCTCCTGATTTTCATTTGGTGTTCTCTTCAGACTCCTCCAAAGAGTTTAAATGTTGGGCCTGGAATAGGATTGCTGAATAGCATTAAGGGGCTGAAGGCAAGTGGAGAAATGTTGGTGCCCAAGTAGTTCGTTGGAGATGTTCAAGGCATGCCTCTTGTGTATGAGTTGGACTCCTTGGTTGCTGTAGTTTTGTCCAGCATGATTCTGTGATAGATCTGTGATTTTGTTCATTTGGAAGCTACCTCCCCCATGGTACAGTGGATAGAGCACCAGTCAGGAGGATCTGAGTTCAAATCCAACCCCAGATACTAACTGCGCAACCCTGGGCAAGTCATTTAGTCCTGTTTGCTTCAGTTCCTTATCTGCAAAAAAGAAACTGGAGAAGGAGATGGAAAACCATTTAAGGTTTTTGCCAGGAAAACTCCACATGGAGTCATGAAGTCTCAGACACAAAAATGTCTGAACAACAACAGTTCCTCTGACAAAGCTTCCAATACATCTGGGCCTTCCTTCCAGGGTTACTCTTGTTTCTGTGTTCCACCAAGTTTGCCGTGGACAGTGTGATGGAAGCCTTTTTCGTTTTTCCATGCCTGGAAAATAGAGTTTTTGAAAGATTTCTTATTCCCTATTAGTGCCATTTCAATAGATAAAAGTAACAAGCTCATTTTAAAAAATGATCATAGTGTTTTCTGTCATTGAGCTTCTTATAATCAAGATATTTGGAGTGGAACATGTCTTTGAAAAGGATTATACATTGGGAAAATTACTTTGATTTTTTGTAAGTATTGCCATTTTATTGAAGAAAACCTCATTTATGATAGCAGTCACATAAGCCCACAAAAATAATAAAAGATTTTTCTAACTTTATCTCAAAGGGCTATCCAAAAACAGTGTTTATAGATACATTATACAGACATGCAGACACTAACTGTCTCTCTGTAGACCTGACAAGAGCAGACATTGCAGAATTTAAACTAGACGAGGTGCCACTTGTTGCTTTATTTCAGACTGTGATGACTGTGCTATCTTGGGTTACTATTTCCATCCTCGTTTAGTTCGTAAAGCTGAGGGGGAAAACCTGTTTGCACTTGAGGAAGACAAAAGGTATTGGGATGAACGTGATTAAAATTTAACTTTTCTCTTCATTTCCTTTCCATGAACTAACTCCTGAAATACTCCACAGCTGTGGATTTCTTCAACCAGATCAATATGCTTTATGGGACCATCACTGACTTCTGCACTGAGGAGAGCTGCCCTGTGATGTCAGCTGGTCCAAAGTAAGTTAAGGGACCGTTACTCGGTGGATGTTTTCTCTATTCCATTATCCTTGGGAGAGTGAAACAAGTTAAACATCCAGACCAAAGAGAAGTACTTAAATCTGTGGGACTCTTCCTAGTCATGTTAGTCTCTTGCTCCAGAACTTGCTGTGATTTTGTGTTGCTAAATGCTTTAAATTTAAACTCCTTGGTCTGCATTCAGGGGCCTCCATGCCTGGTCCTTGGCCTGAACCTGCCTTTCCAACTTTGTCTCCTGCTGTGGGGTGTGGTGGAAAGAATGTAGACTGAGGCTTAGCTCTGCCAGGCATCACCTCTGGGCACCCCTGCTCCCTCCTCTGCGAAATGATGGCTGTTGGACAAGGTGACTTGGGAGCTAAGCTGGGTTTCGATGACTGTGCTCTCCCTCCCTTCCACCAGTGTTTGGGCAGAGGAAAATTTCATGCAATTAGAAAAATACTTTTCAGACTAAGCCACGGAACAGTTTGCAGTTGCCAGTGCAATTTGAATGAAGTATATTAACAGGTTCACAAATTTTTCTCTGGGAGCTTTGCAGAAATAGTTGGGACAGTTGGGAAAATCATAGAGCAAAATAGAACCCCTTTAAAGTTATTTTTATATCCTCCTACTGGAATGTACTCGAGGACACCAGGGCCATTTCAGTTTTATTTTTCTTCCGTGGGCCTCTTGAAGTGCTTTGCATCGTGCTCAATAAATGTTGAACCGAGTCGGATGCTCCACTTGCGAATACAGGACTCATGCTAATCTTCCTTAAGCGTTAGTGGCCTTCTTTTGGAGAATTACTTTACGCATAAACTAATAAATCATCAGGAAAAAGTGCTAACTTTTCCTAGAGTTCATACTTCTTGGTAATTACCTGTTTCTCTTCAAGAAAACTAAATTCACTCTACCTTAGATAGCACTGTCAATGAAAGAAGTCAATGAAATATTCTTTAGGAGTGATGCTTCTTTTCATCACTCCTTTCTAACGTCACCTACAAGTTACATCATGGTGTGTTTCTTCTGTAGTTCTTCTGTGGTGTAACAGGTGTAGAGGGGAAGGTGTGGGGGTTGGTGTTTTATACCTTGTGATAAGGGAAGATGAGGGGCGGGGCCATCTCCAGGCATCCTGATCTGCGTCTGGCTGCCAGACCCAGATGGCTCCAGAGGAGAGAAGGAGACTGGTCCCCCACTTCAGTCCAGTTCACTTTTGAGTCCTGATGTAAAGTTCCTCTTAAAGAATGAATGACAAAGATGAATAGAAATAACACAGGAAAACCAGAGAGGAGTCCTAACATGGAGACATGGGGCTTGAGTTCAAAACTGTGTCGTCTTGGGTAAGTTGTTTAAGCTCTCTGTGTCCCAGTTTCGTTGCCTGCAAAATGAGGCATGCCTCCTAAGGCATCTCCAGCTCTGTATCTTCGGTCCTTACTGAATACATAAAGATATCTTGCCTGGTTTTCAGATCTGCCCAGTCTCCTGATGGTATAAAGATAGTGGGATTGTCACTTGCTCTTCACTAGCAGTTTTGCTTCGGAGTTCCATAGGTCTAAGATGAGATGCGATTTATTTGGCATTCGTTTTTACTTTGCAGAGTCAGAATATTTTACCTTGCAGTTGAAACATTTTTTAGGTAAGGTGGCTGGAAGGACACTAGAACACCAATTTTAGGACATCTAAAAGCCATTCATTGCCTTCCGTGACTGCTTGAACAGTTTAGGTCGTTTTTGTCAGCCTCTTTAAATAATTCTGCCTTCTTAGCAGGATAACTAAGCTATTTCCCTTTCCTTGTCTTTTCTCCGGTTTCATGCTCTTAACTTTGAGAAAGCAGAATAGCCCTGGTCTTGATAAAAAGCAAAAATTTGGGCTTATGCAACGATTTGTTCTAATCCTATATTTTTAATAATTTAAAATTTTTATCTTTGTTGCCTAAGGAGGTTGTAGGCTTGGGCAGCTTTCCATTTAAGTGTGGCCTTTTGAAAGGTGATGGGGTTCATTCAATAACAGATGACCTATAGAGGGCATTAGGCAATTGACTCGTATCTCGAGAACAGGATTGTTTGGTAGGAGATACTGGGTGTGTCAACTTTCTAACATTAGTCCTATCAGTACTACTGTATGTGGGTGTTTTGACTCAGCTTCAGTTTGTCTCTGAAAAGAGGTATTTCTCTTCCTGCCATTTAAATATCCTATTAGGGTTTTCTGATCATACATTTTGCAAATTAAAAAGCACCTGCTACTTAAGGAGAATAGGTTTCATTTAATTGGGAAGCCATGTTTCTGTGTCTTAGGACTGTGTGTGCACATGAACATATGTATAGGTTGTATTTACCTTGTTACTGTCCCCCTCTTCCTTTCATTGGTGTCCCTTCTAAAGTATTTTCAAAATTGGGCTTCTTTTTCTTTTATTAGATTTGCCTTAAATATTAGGAGAGACTTGGTTTTGACTTATCCATCTGGCTTGGTGGTGTAATTTACTGTTAAGGTACAAATAGCATTAATGATCAAAACTAGTGGTTGGATATCAGTTACTTAGCATCAACACCAGGTGAGAGAGACTGAGTATTGGTGATGGTCTTGGGACTTTCTTAGGACTATTGCTTCAAACTATTATTTAAAATATCACCAGATAAAGAAAGGAGAGCATGCTTTTGTGAAGTATCACTTCTCTGGCCTCTGAGATGAATCGCATACCAATAGCTCGATGCCTCTGCCTTCCAAAGAAAAGTAAATTTTGATGACTGAAAGCTGCCTAGCTAACTTGGGTTTACTGGCTGGATCTTTTTCTCACTGACCAAGCCTTAAACCCATTTCACTCTGGAGCTCATAGATTAGAGCACAATTAGGTCCCTGCCCAAGCACCACTTCCTGGCTATTTTCTGGGCCCTCTTGGCTCATAGTGAATGTAAATAACAACTGTTTTTCTTTTGGCTAGCAACCCTGGGGGTCTTCCCCCCCCCCCTTTTTTTTTTATTAAAGGGGCTATCCCTTGACTGACTTCTTAAAGAGGCCTATTCACTGAATAGGCATTACCTTACTCAAAGTGAAAATCCAAAAAAAAGCTTCTAAAAGAGCCAGGGTCTCTCATTGCCTTTTGGGCCATCTTCAGTAATCCTGATGAGTATCTGGTCACTGAACCCTGATGGCCCTGGAGGAGAAAGTGAGGGTGGTAACCTTGCACAGCCCTCCCTCACTCAAAGTCAGCTGCAAGTCATGTCATCATCTCCCTGATGTCATGGTCCTCTTTAGAGAATGAAGGAGAAACATAACATAAAGAGACAGCTAGAAGTCTGTGGACACTAAGGGATGGGCACAGCCAGAGAAACCTAGAACCTGAAACTGTGTGATGGGGGCAGGGACTGCCTACAACTTTGTGACCCTGACCTGAAGCCAAGGCTCAGAAACCTATATTGGTTTTGATCAGAAGGGTCAAAGTTAAGAGTCATGGAGGGATTAAAAAGAGAGAGGACCTGGGAGCTGTTACATAATACACTGATGATCATAAGGGAAAAAAGAAAAGGGAAGGGAAAAGAAATACGCCAGAGAAGAAAAGGGAGGAAGGGAATGGAATTTACTATCCTGCATAATCATAAGTTTGGTGTAGAAATACATTGAACTCAAAGAATCAAGTGGAAATGAAGAAGGGAAGGAGGACAGATTTGAGAAATGGTTAATCTTAAACCAAAGAAACTGTAACTTTGGCAGGTGGAGCTCACTCACACCTGTGATCAGAGACTGGGTAAGGGGAAGAAAAGACAAACCCAAACAAATCGCCTCAGATATAGATCACCATTGCTCAGTCATGTCTTGTGTCTCAACACCTTTTTCTTATTTCTAACAGTGGTATTAGGAGAATCGAGAAAAATATAAAGGGATAGAATGGAAGTTCAACAGTAATGATAGCTAGTATTATAAAACATTTAAAAGTTTCAAAGCACTTTGCAAATATCATACCATTTTATCCTCACAGTAACCTCAGGAGAGATGTTATCCCTGTTTTTCAGATGATATTTAAGTGTTAAGGCAGGATTTGAACTCAGCGCTCCCTGCCTTCCTGCCCAGCAGTACATTTACACTCCAATGACCCCACCATAAAAAGGAGGGCAGCGGAATGTGTTAGCCAGTACAATCCAATATAGTATTATTACACTTGAAATGCGAACTTAAAACAAAATTCATCTAGAAAGCAAAAATAAAATCTATTACACTTTCAAGCAAACTCAGAAAGTAGCAATCATGGTGTCAGACAAAGCAATGATAAAAATAGACCTGAGTAAAAGAGCCTTCAGAAAAACAACATTATGCTTCAAGGCACCATAGACAATAGCAGTGTTTAGTATGAATTATGAAATGGCATAGCATCTGAATATTTAAAGGAAAAACTAACTGATTTACAGAAAGAAATAGATATCAAAACAATAATCAAAGTACTCTCAGACCTACCATACCAAAATCTAAGTTAAATATCTGAATAGAATTTTAGAAAATCTAAGTATGCTCGGTCCCTGGCAGTTACTGAATGGCAATATATTGGGGTAAACATGGGTTTTATAAAAATTGATCCCAAAGCATTTCATAAGAACTTCAAAGACAGATGTCAAAAGCAGAAACATGAAACACAGGACAATAAAAATTGTTCCGTAAGGGGCATTTGAAGAAAGAGCTAAAAATTAATTGAAGACTAAATAACCCTAAAGGAATTGTAGATTAAAGAACATGTTCGAGAAACAATGCAAAATTTCATCAAAATGACAGTACACTAAAACTTTGGCAAAGTAGCCAAAGCACTCGGTAGGGGAAATTTTATATCTGTACAGATTTTAATCAACATGAGAAAGAAAAGATCAGTGAACTGGGTGTGCAGTAGTCCAGGCCTAAGGTGATGAGGGCTCTCATCTGGTGGCAGCAGTGAGAGCTGAGGAGATAGAAACAATAGAACTTGGCAAACAATAAAAACAGTCAGAGTCACATTATTATATCAGTTAATGCAGAAAAAGATTGTGACAAAGTAGAACACTCATTTCTTTTTGAAAACAAAACAACACTGAAAAGCATAGAAATCCATGACCCTTTTCCTTAACATAGTAACTAGTATTGCCCCCAAACCAAGAGCCAGCATGATTATGTAATGAAGATAAACCAGAGGTCTTCGCAGTTAGACCAGGGATAAATCAAGGGTGTCCATTATCACCACCCTAATTTATCAGAAATGGCAAGATGAGGAGAAAAAAAGGAGGCATAGTCTTAAAGGTGATTTCATGTAGGAATAGATATAGAACAAAGTATAAACCAGGGAATGGTTTATAAAGCAGCGCTGTAGATATAAAAGCGAGGACTTCCTGACTCATCCTGACTCAGCAGGGCTGATAATGAGGTACACACACACCTCCTTCGAGAGGACATGGCTGATAAGTTGATTTATTTTCCTTAAATTTTAGTTACTTTTATATACTTTTAGTTATAGTTTTGGTATATGGGATTTTGGAGGTGTTAAATTAAAAATTAATTTTTAAAAAAATAAGATAATAGTTAGGAAGAACAAAAGATCATAAAAAAAGTGAGTCTGATCAGGCATAACTGTAGCCAAAGAAGACCTGGAAATCCTAGTGAATTGTAAAATACACACAAAACTAGCAGCACACGCCTTTACAATTTTAAAATGCTTCACAGATGTTGTCTTAATTGAATTCAGCAGATGAGGAAACTGAGG
>JAQQSK010005578.1:0-14842 GCA_028658325.1 Potorous gilbertii
ATAAGGGACTTACCAAAGTTGAACTGTTTACATTCCTACATGGAAAGACAATATTTATATCTCTTGAAACTTTTCAGTATCTGCGTAGTTGGTGGGATTACATACAAACATACACACATGCACAGACACACAGAGACAGAGAGCACAGAGTGAATTGAATAGGGGGGATCATATCTTAAAAGAAATCAAGGTAAACAGTGAGAGAGAAATGTTGTGGGAGGAGAGAGGGTGAAATGGAATGGAGTAAATTATCTCTCATAGAAGAGGCAAGCAGGAGTCTTTTTAGTGGAGGGAAAAAGAGGAAAACTGAGAAAAAAGAAGAAACATGAAGTTTACTCTCATCACATTTGACTAAAGGAAGGGATAAAATGCACACTCATTTTGGTATGAAAACCTATCTTACAATACAGGAAAGTGGGGGAGAAAGAGATAAGCAGGGTGGAGGGGATGATGGAAGGGAGGGGAATGGGAGGAGGGAGCAGTTTGAAGTCAACACTCGGGGAGGGACAGGATCAAAAGAGAGAATAGAAACAATTTGGGTCAGGATAGGATGGAGAGAAATATGGTTAGTCTTGCACAACATGACTTATGGAAGTCATTTGCAAAACTGTATAGGTATGGCCTATACTGAATTGCCTGCCTTCCCAAAGGGAATGTGTGGGGAGGGAGGGATGGGGAGAAGTTGGAACTCAAAGTTTTAGGAACAACTGTCGAGTATTTTTCTTGCTACTAGGAAATAAGAAATATAGGTAATGGGGAATAGAAAGTTATCTGGCCCTACAGGACAAAAGAGAAGATGGGGACAAGAGAAGGGCTGGATGATAGAAGAAAGGGAAGATTGGTGTTAGGGGAAATTAGAATGCTCAGTTTATTGGGGTGGAGGGAGGGGACAAATGGGGAGAAAATTTGGAACCCAAAATTTTGTGAAAATGAATGTAAAAAGTTAAATAAATAAATTTATATTAAAAAAAGAAAAAAAAGAAAATTACAAATAGGAGTTGAGCAAAACTCCCAATAAAAGAAAGAATTTTATCTCAAACTTAAAGCTGAGAAAGTAAATAGACCAGAAGAGGGAGAACTTTCCAGGAAACTGAGGCCAAGGAAGATTGAATGACTTGCCTAAAGTGAAACATATAGTAGGTTATGGAACCAAACATAAAATCATGGTTTTTTTGCCTCTAAAAAGAGTGATCTTTTCATTATAACATGATAATACAAACACTAGCATTATTACTAATACCAACATTAGAATTAATAAGAACACAGATAATATTGACTGTCTATATTAATAGTATTATCCTTGTGACACAGGAAGAAATACCAAAAGATGAGATTTTCCTGATGAGAAATAAAAAGCAAAAGATAGCATATTGTAAAACCCAAGTCAGCTCTTTGTTCCTACATTTAGGATAATATATTGTTGCTTATTTCCTAACTTTGATCTTTGCTGCCAATGGTTCACATATTTAATTTGAGTGATCACTGATTCCATGGTTTCTTCTTAGTTTTTCATGCCATGAAATGAAAATGATAATTTGTTTGATCCCTAGGTGCTTCATTCTGCCCAGGTTGTTCCAAATAAGTCAGTGAGCAACAACTGAAGAAAATGGCTTCTACTTGCATCACTCGATATTTGCAGTTTACAGTGGAGTCTAAGATTTGTGAAATTGTGAATCAAATGATCACTTCTCATAACTACTCCAGTGAATTTTAGAAAGTTCTTACAAGTCATCATATTTTAATTGTAAAAATAAACATATACATCAAACCCTATGAGAAATCTGAGATAATATATTTTCTGTCTCCAGATACAGCACAGAATCCTAGACAAAGTAATAATCTATTATTCAATAAGACTAGAGTTCATGTCTTTCCTTCAACCTGAACTAATTCTTTGATTATGGGCTAAGTCATTAAAACTCACAGGGCACTAATTATGTCTCTCCACATGTAAATTATAGAAAATTTGTTGATCTACCTCAGTGGAGGAATTTTGATACAAAGTGTTCTGTAGAACCATGAAATCAGAGGCATAGAAATTTTCCAAAAATTAATGTGAATAAATGAATTTTTATTACTGAAATTATGAGCATCAAGGTTCTAGCTCAGTTAAGCATATCCATCTCTACATTTACATGGTACTAGTGAAAAATGTATGACATTTGTTGTCAGTCAACAAACGTTTATCAAGCACTTACTCTGTGCCAAGAATTCTGCTTTATTGTGGAGATATAATGAAAGATAAAAATACAGTTCCTAACTACCAGGAGCTCACATTCGAATTGAGAGAGACACCATGAGAATAGCTATGTGGATACAAGATATATCCAGAAGACTTTGGCATCTGTTACCCTGCAACCTTGTATAAATCACCAATCCATGGGTAAATCAACATGAGGAAGGGGGATTTCAGCACTTCTCAAATTTCCATACAAAATTGTCACTTCCAACCAATGGAAATTTTTGCTTTCTTCAAGTCTAGTTGTAGTGATGATGATGAGGAGATGGTGGAGGAGGTGGAGGAATTATTGTTAAATTGTATTATTTTTTTATCTCCTTTGCACATTCTCCCTCCTTCATGCAGAATGATCTCCTTTGTGATGTCCCACAAATAATGATGAAATATTATAAATGAAAGTATCAAAAAGTACCAAAAAAAGAAAATCAGATTTCAAATTATACATGGAATCCAAACTTGACTCCAGAGTACCAGAAACAAAATATACTCTCCCCTCTCATTTTAGAGATGTGATGGCCAATCGGTATAGACTATCGAATGTGATACAAATCAAAGTGTGTGCTGTTTTCCTTTTCACAAGAAAGAATTCTATGAAAGGTTAGAAATATTTGAAAAGTCATATTGCTGGGAGTGGGGGTGGGGAAAGGAAAATACCATTAAGAATCACCGAAGAATGAGTTGTAAAAGGAATTTTAGTGCCTTTTGGATAAGATTAAATTTCTCAGAGTATCATTCAAAACCCTTCACAATATATCTTTAGACTTCATTTCAAGATTTACTTGACATTATTCTTCCTCACACACTAAATCACAGATCTACCTGCAGGTGTTTATATAAGACATCCAGTTTAGAGTCTCTTTGTCTTTACTCATTTATGGTTGGTGCCCCTACTTTCCATCATTCCAATCTATCCTCCAACACAGTAATTTTCTCCCTAAATATTGTCTAATCATATCACTCTCTCCATCCAAGCCCCAACCTCAACAAGCTCTAGTACATTTCCATTGCCTTGAGGACCTAATGTAAATTCCCCGGTATGGCACTCTAATCCCTTCACAGCTTGACTTACTCCTACCTTTCCAATCTTCCTACTCATTATGAATCTCCCAACATTCTGTGAGGAAGACATAATGGTCTAATCATTGTTCCACAAACAGGGCCTTCACTCTTTGTATTTAGTTCGGGTGTCTGGCATACTCTACTCTGACGTCTGGCTTTTAGGATCTCTAGTTTCCTTTAAGATTCAGCACAAATGCCGCCTTCTACATCATGCCTTATTTGATTCACCCAAATGCTAATATCCACCATTCCATAATATATTTGATTCATTTTATAGGTACAGTATATGTACTTCTACATTATGTTTTGCCTCTTCCATTAGAATGCAAGTTCCTAGAGCATAGGGGCTATTTCATCCTGGTCTTTTCATTCCCCAAGTTTAACATCGTGAATAACACATAGCAAGCACTTAACAACTGTCGACTAATTAATCTCTATGTGTATGTGTGTATACAGA
Source organism: Potorous gilbertii (assembly GCA_028658325.1). Lineage (NCBI taxonomy): Eukaryota > Metazoa > Chordata > Mammalia > Diprotodontia > Potoroidae > Potorous > Potorous gilbertii. The sequence continues at coordinate 3,756 of JAQQSK010005578.1, forward strand.
TATGTGTGTGTGTGTGTGTGTGTGTGTGTGTGTGTGTGTATTTGTTGGGTTCCCAAAGATCTCATGCCTTCATGAGATCTTTCTTCAGGGTGCGAATAAATGAGGCAGGAGCAAGGATGGTATGCACTCCATTTATTCTCAGCTAGCTCAGAGTATATGTAGGCATTCTACTTCCATGCATGCAAGAAGCTTGTAAACACTGTGTACTTAACTTATGTGCTTGGCTATTGTTACTCTTGCTCAAGATAATTGTGAAGGTCAGTTATTCCATAAGGGTGGTCCATATTGTCTCAAGAGATTTTTCCCAAGGATACCATGACCCTGATAACCCAAGAGTTCCAAACTCCTTACATATATCTATATTTGTATATACATATATACACATATATTTGTGTTTATGTATATATAATCCTATATATGTATATGGAATATGTATGGATTTAGATGTCATGATATATAGCTATAGGTGATATAGACACTTACCTGTGCATATTTTATATTTTTCATAAGACGATATTTTCTTTAAGTAGAAAAAACAACTTTATGTTCTTTTTTATATTCAATGTTAATACATTGCTGGTGTGATGATAATTTTTATATGCCTACTCAAAGTAATCAGTATTTATTGAATTTATTGTAATTTGATGTGTATCAGTGATTGTATTAGTGAATTAAGCTGAATAGAATTAAGTTTAAGTTATATATGCTAATATTATTAGAATAAGAGTTATGAATAATTAATCCACCATATTTTTATGATTATATTACTTGTAGTTAATTTATCAGCTAGGTTTATTCTGTTGGTTAGAAATGTAATAAGAATGTATTGCTGCGTTGTCACACACACACACATATACACATACATACACACACACTTTTTAATAAGGCTCATTTGCTAGTTTAATACCTCTTCACTCGTATGAATCACTACTATCCACTCCCTAGTGACCTTTGCTGCAAACCCACCACTTCCTTGGACCCTAGGATACTTTTGGTTGAACACTAGGTTCTTTTGACTTATATAAGTCCCTGGGATATATTTGAAAGGGTCTAATGACCTTCAAAAGCCCCTGATGAGATGACCTAAAGTTGATGACCTGTGGAATGTCTCATGACCTGTGAAAGGTCTGTTGACAAACTGGTTAAGATTGATGTTCATTTCCCTTAGACAATTAAAAGATTTCCCCATTTCTGGAATTATCTAATAGGTAGATTTTAATTCCCCCTCTTTTTAGTACTCTTCCAAATGTATAAACATAGCTCACATCCAAGGAGAGGGGTCTCTGATGGTAAGGAAGACATTGAATCCAATTAATTAGGTTCCATTAGACTCCCTAATAAACTATACATACTCAGACATTTCTCTCAGTGACTTTTTACAGATTGGAATTTTGTGACTCCCCCATGACATATAGTATATGATTAATAAATGCTGGTTAAATTAAATTTAAATAAGAGAAAATATTCATGTTCAAGTTCTTATTTGCCTCTTTGGGGAATTCTCTTCCTTGCCTGGATAATAAAAAACAATACTACGTGCGCTGAACATCTTTGATGACTCTTGTAAAGGAAGTGGTGAAAAAGTGATGCTTATATGTAATCAATGTCTTCCTGATTTTTGTCTTGATTTAAATGCAAAGACTCATGGTCATTAAACTAAGCTTTTTCATCTTTCAAAATTTTCAGGTATGTATACGAGATATGTTTAAAGAGCGCACTTCTGCAGTTCATTCTGAAAAAAACATATATATATACATTACACATTTAAATTTGATAATGAAATAAACAGGGAAGGCATCACATTGTGTTTGTTGCTGTTTCCATTTTCTTTTGTAGCACATTGCTCTGGAACCACAACGTCAAGTTTCCAAAGAGTTATCTGAACTACACTGATGCAAAGAATAATTTGATATTGAAAAAATTAAATAGATTCTTTATCATTTTTTATCCTATTTACAATTAATTGCTTTGGTCCTGTAACTGCCTAAGTCATGGTTCTTTATGTCTGAGTTAAGTTTAGAATCAGTTCTCCTGCTAATAACTACTCTAGCCTTACTTCAAGGAAATCTGTCTTTGAGGGGTGTGGGTGGACAGCAGAGAATCTGGTCTAATATCTTTGCACAACCAAGCTATTTTTCAAGGATGTGCAGTTTGCTGTGCAAAGACATCTTGTCCATTATCTCTAACCTTGCAGGTAGACTCAAACAATGAACATTTCTTAGTCACAGGGGGGAAGAAAGGAGTTATTGTTGCCTCCTCATTCCTAATTTCCAGCCAATTATCTTCCACACCTTAGCTATGTAACCAATCACATGTCCTCATCCCCATGGTGCTGCCAACTCTACAACCAACTGTATTATTTCCTCATCTACACCGTTCTGTTCTTTGCTCTAATCTTATAAAAAGGAGCTGCCTCTCCACCTCAGGGTCTTTGGTTTAACTGAGGCAACCACAAACTTATTTTGTTAGTTTGTGCCCTGCTAATAAATGATAATATTGCCTCAGTTTACCTTTGTGGAATTTCACTTGCCATTGTATAGTAATCTTCATATGTATCCCATCCCTCATCCCTGTTCTTTGTTGCCCTTAAAACTGATCTGCCTTATTTAGTGTTCTAAACTTGATGAATGCATCCAATATGCCTACATGGCATTGTCATATTTAATGCTATTATAAACAATAGGACAATTTATGTCTAAATAATTTAAGTTAATATGAAATTAAGTTATAGAAGTTAATAGAAAGCACAGGAGATGAGGTCAATAGGTATAGAAATAGAATGCATTAGCAACAATACAAGAAAATTGACATTAATTATGCCTTTACTAGAACTCATGATTGGAAAACAAAAGAGTCAGGAAGACATGAAACTAAGTGCCACCTCTGACATTTATTAGCTATATTAATATTAGCACATATCACCTTAAGGTGCTCAAGTTTCCTTAATGTTCACCAACTTAAACTTGACTCAGCATTCTTCCTCTCCCTACCCATAACTTATTCAATCAGTAGTTGGGTCTCATAGTTTCTGTCTTCATACTATGTCTCATGCCCATTGCTCTCTCATTCCTCACACACCTACCACTTTGATTTACATCTTCATCATTACTACATTGCAATATCTGAAGAAAATCCTGACCTATCTTCCCGTCAGCAACTTCTAACCTGTCCAATTCATCCTTCACGTAGATGCCAAATTAATATTCCTAAATCATAAATATGGTCACATTTCTTTGTTCAAGATTCTTCAGTAGGTCCTTCTTGCCTATAGGGTAACATAATCTACTTTGCATGGATTTTGAAAACCTTGGAAATCTGGTCTTAATATTTGTTATCATTTCTTATTTTTATGGAGTGTTTGCATTCTATGGGAGGGGAAATGATCCATTTGTTAATGTCTCTGAATGGTATTCCATATTATGTCTCTATGCATTTGTATGGGTTATTCCCTCAGTCTGCAATGTTATCCGTTCACATCTTTGCTTCTAGGAATCCTTAAAGTCCTATGAGACTAAGCTTAAACTTCTCTTTCTATAAAATATCTTGTCTTATTCAATCTGTTGTTCTTTCTGCTAAAAATTATTTTGCCATTGACATTTTGGTATATATTTTGCATTTGTTTATTTGTACCTTTATCCAATAAAATAAAAGCCCTTTGGGGGTCAAATATATTTTGTTTTTGTGTCTCCATTGCTTAATGTAGTGCCTGGTAAATTGCAGAAATTTCAAAATGCCCAGATTTGATATCATAGAGTATTTTGTTCAAGTACAAATTAGACTAGGTCATTTGAGACTCTTGCCAACTCTGAGATTTTCTGAGAATGAGATAACTGAACTGTAGCCAAGCTTTGATTTCTACCACATCCCTGTAACATTCCATACAGAGACTCTCACATATTCAAAGGTACCATTTTTGGCTCAAAATCTTCTGAACCATTACTGTCAAATTCAAAGTGGGACCCAGAATTTGAAAAGTATTCATGGAAGTTATGATCTTCACCGGCAACTCAGTATTGACTTGAATGAACTAAAGTTTCACTGTAATTACCTTTATTGTTCCCATCACCTCTCTTCAGGGCTAATGACAGCAATCTGCCTCTCATCTTCATAAACAAACAGAGAGTAATTTTCAGTTGAGCTATCCTTTAGAAGATATTCTATTATCTCACAAGAGAAAATCTGCCCTGCTCTGAGCATGATCGGTCCTCTTTCCCATTCATGGAGAGTGTGCACTATGATTATTTTCTCTTGTGTCAAAAATGTGACCCTTGCTTTATTGTCATTTTGCTGCACTTCTCTCAGAAATACAGAAAAGCTGTCAATAGACAGTGCTAATGGTTGAAAGAATTTCTCTCAGGGATCTAGAATGAATTCAACATTTATGATAACAGGAGAAGAGATAATTTAGAGATAAGAAAGACTTTAAAGTTCATCTATTCCAAACTTTTCCAATGAGGAAATTAATGTGGAGAAAAGTAAAGTGGTTTGCCCAATGGTGTACAGCTAGTCAATGGCAGACTCAGTATTCCAACCTAGATTCTCTGACTCAATATTCAGAACTTTTCTATTGTACCACTCTGAAAGTAGAGTAGACTTGAGGGAAAATTGTTAGTTAGCTTCCTTTTGAGAGTATGATTGCAATAAATTAGGTTAAATATTCCCTCTTAGCCATGCACAGACTACTTTGTAGTAATACCATGAATGTCTGGACCATGTAATACTCTGTAGACCCACCTTCATAATCACCTTGCTGAAAAAGTCTACTCCAATTTGCTCCCACTAGCAATGCGCACTCTTGGACTTAAATTAATTTGATGTCTAGGTGAACAATGTCAATTACACTATTTTATTTTCTAATCTTTCTCCTGACCCCAACTAATATTTTTTCTGATGGGCAGGTATTATATTTTCTAATTCTGGGCCCTCTATAGTATTCAACCCAAGATAGGAACCACAAAGTGCTTAATATTACTTATCCTCATCATCCTCATCCTCATCCTCACCATCAACTTGATCTGTGATTTCACTGCTGCCAGTAACTCTAAACGAGAAATCTACCTGCACCAGTACAAATTGGCATCTGTACTGATATGTGTCAATGTATTACCTTGAATCAGAAGCAGAATCACCTTAAACATGGAGAGAATAGGTCAGGGATGGGAAACTGCAGCCTGGAGGCCATATGTGGTCTTCTAGATTCTTGGGTTCAACCTTTTGATTGAGTCCAAGTTTTACAGAAGAAATCCTTTCATTAAGGGAATTTGTTCTGTGAAGTTTGGATTCAGTCAAAGCCCTCCGCTTGAGGACCTAAGAGGCCACATGTGACCTTGAGGTCACAGATTTCCCACCCCTGGGTTAGGTAATTTACTCAGACATTCAGTATGTGTAAAAAGTGGCCAGTTCTTGATTCAAGCTCTCTGTCTACTATACCATTATGTTTTTTAACAAAAGTTAATAATAAATATTGAATAGACTGAAAAGTCATCCTAATCTTCACAAATACAAACTATTTAAATGTATTCTCTCTTATCAAATATACAGAAATAACCACAAATGGACTCATGAAATGAAATTGATGTAGTCCAGTGTTCAAGGAGTGACCCCACTATTCTTCTATCTGAGAAAGGTTACAGACAGTTTAGTACATAACTGAATAGAAGGGAAACCAATTACCCATTGATCTTGACACATGCAGACAACTACTCTCAGATCAAAAAGGTGAAGTTTAAATGCCACATAAATTCGAACATGCTAAGGACAAGGTACAAGAGTGCAGGAATAAATACAATGGAGAAATCCTATTAAAAGCATGGCAATACAATAGGAGTGTAAATCAAAGAATTAAAAGCTCTAATTATTAGGAAGCTTTTTTTCTTAAAGCATAAAAGTGTATAAAGTATAAATGAAGTATAAAAGCAAATGTAATTTTCTTACTTGCAACTGGGACTCCCTCTTTTTGATGTACTTAATCAGAACAGAACAGAACAATCCTGTTTCTAACAGCCCTCCAATAGGTGAAGGCAGTGGTCTTTACTCTTAATATGCATTCTTTTTTCTTGTACAAAAGATTCCTAGTATAAGTATAGACTGAAGTTATAACATCTGATGATCCTCCAGACGCTGAGATTCCTTTTTTTCCATATCATTGATTCCCTTATGGACTTTACTTACCTCCCATTATTTTCAGGAGACTCCAATGAGGTAAGGAACTTAAAATGCAATGAAATCTTTAGGATGAAAAATAAAGAGCCACCAGTTATCATAGTTTGATTTTGAAAAAGTGCTTCAGACTAGATCCCCTACAACGAGCATTTATTAAATATTGACTGTGCTCCCGATTATATTACACATTGTAAAATGTTCCAGTTTTACATAATACAAGCTCTCCACCTTTAAGGAGCTTGTAATCAAGTGAAGGAATAGACTACAAACCCAGAGAGCTATAATGAATAATGTTACTTAAGAACAGAAATTGGGAAGTGAAGTACTCTTTAAGGTGTGAGGGATAGGTCTTCACAGACTGTGGGAACCACAGAATACTTCCTGGAAGAGGTGACAGTTGGGATAGATTTTAAACATCATGCCAAAAAGAATGAATGTTCATTTTTCGCTTTAAGCCTTGCAAAGTTCTTTGAATTCCTTATCTTATTTGATGAATTGAATACACACATACATATTCTTTGCTTTTTATTTATTTATTTTTCAATGATAAAAGTGTATTTTCTCTCTCTCCCATTTCACTCAAACTGAAAAACTAAAATAAACAGTGGCAGAGAGCAGGGAATTTAAACAATAGGCTACTCAAGAAAGCTCAGAGGGCAGCAATAGTAGGAGATAACTTTGGAAAGATGGAGTAACATGAATCAGTGGAGACTCTAGAATGCTAGACAGAGAAGCATTTTTAGAATGGGGAAAGGCAAAGCAATTGGAGTTAAGTGACTTGTCCAAGGTCACACAGGTAGTAAGTGTCAAACGTCTGAGGCTGGATTTGAACTCAGGTCCTCTTGACTCCAGGGATAGAGCTCTATGTACTGCTGCACTCAGCTGCCCCTAAGCAGAGAAACTTGAAGTTTTCTAAGCAAAATAGAGTGACAAGAAGTTTTTGAACAGAAGAATGTACTAAGAAATCCAGGAAGACATAATAACACAGAAGCTCAGAGCTGAATGCTACTAAAGAGGTTATCTCTAATTTAGCAGGAACCTACACTAATTCCCTCCAAAAAGTTCATGTTCATATAGCATATAGAAATTTAATAGCCATTTGCTCATAGACATCTGTGTAGTCAGCATTACAAGCATGATCACCCTATCTCCATCTATTTTTGCTCTGTACATGATCAAATGGTTGGGTATATGTATATGTGTCTGTGTATGTAGGTATGGATGGATATAACAAGTCAGAAGAACATATTATTTATCTATATCTATAATTTTCTGTCTCTGATTCCACATATTTATATAATATATATATATATATATACATATATTCATATCTACTGAGAGAAATGATAGCTGCATTTCATTATAAACATTTCATTTTTAATCCAATAAATTTTATGGAATTTATTTTAAAACAATATTCTGAGATAGGGTCTATTTAAGGGAAATCATCTAATGGGTCCATGAAGCAAAAATATTAAGAATCCCTAGGTTTTAACATTGTATGCACTCAATTTAAAGTCAGTTCCTTAAGAACAGTCTATTTGTTGTTTCTTTCTTTATATCATAGCACAATGTTTTACAGCATAGTACCTGAAAAATAAATACTTCTTTAAATCAATTGAATTCACAATTTACAAATGAGCAAAAAGGCTCTGAAAAGATAAGTGCTTTGCTAATGTTCATAGTTACTAAATGCCTAAGGCAAGATTTAAACCCAGGAGTGCTGGCAAGTTCAAAAATCTATCTATGTTAATGTTCAGAATATTTAATCTGGCAATCACATGAAACTTGGTTGTTTGTTTTTGGATGAAGCACATATGACATTGATTTGGGGAGATTTGAGATAATTGATATTACAATAATAATGGAGATAAGAGACTTGAAATAAGACTATTGCAATAATCTATACTAATGTCATAGCAGTGACAATAGAGAGGAATGGATGGATGTCCAGTGTTGTCCACATAGATCTGATAGGACCTAGTACCTGATCGTACTATAAAAGTTGAAAGAGAAGTAAAAGTAAAAATAAGAAAATGAATGAATAGGCATAAACTTTTGAACATAAGAGAACAGGTGTATGACAATTCGAAAATTGGAAATAGTTGTCAGAAGGCTAAGCAGATTGAGGAGAAAGGAATGACTTTTAAAGTGTTGGTTGGACATCCAGGAAAAAACAATGTTGTACAGACAGTAGAAGATTCAGTTGTGAAGTTTACTGACTGAATAAATGAGTTATTGAGTCAATGGAAGACTGTCATAATCTGTAAAATGATATTTGTAAGGTCTCTCTTAGCTCTCAAATTTGTGGTCTTTTACTCTACTTCATAGAACTTTGTGAGTCATTTTATAAAATGTGCCAATCCTTCAGTGGAATATGACATTTCAGCTCAAATACAAAGAGATTCCTCCTTGCGGCGTAGAAACTGGATTTATTCATCAAGGGGTCATACAGGCTTAAAGAAACATATTTGAAAAGGAGTTAAAGTCTTTAATATTAAGAGATGCTAAAACTCTTGGAAGTTAAAGCTTTTTAAAAAATCATTCTCAAATATGTACATATTGTTAAATGAATGAATAAGTGAATGAATGCATGAATGTAAACATGGAAAACAAATACATTTGTCACAAATACTTTTTTGGTGTAAGAGCCAGAGACAGCAGGGCTAGCCAGATGAATCACAATGAAGAGATTCTTAACCTACACCAAGTCTGAAAATTTAAAAACTGATAATGGCATTTTAGTATAATTAGTTCCCTTTTTAATACTATCCATTTTATTTTATGGATTTAATATCATATTCTGAGAAGAGGCCACAGACTTCACCATAGTACCATAAGGGGACACACCACACACACACACACACACACACACACACACACACACACACACACACACGATGAAACATAAATTATAGTGTTTATAAGCTCTTAAAGGAATTGATTTCATTCTGTAGATTTTCAATATGATTAACAAGCACAAATTACAGTAAAAATTCATTAATTCAGAATTTGTAATATAACTAAGGGTTACAAAGTTTGTTAGAAATAAAGACTTGAATAAATGGACAACATAAATAAGACAATGGAGAAACTCTAATAAATTAAAGAAATAAATTAATTTTGATCACTTGAACACTAATTCACAGGTGATTCATGGGATGGCCAAGTTGTCTAGAGTATCAACATGTTGTCATATAGCATTTATCAGATTTTCATACATGTAAATAAGCAGCCAAGTATTTGTAGAACATCATTGGGTAGACCAATTACAAAGCACTCATTTGTATCCAGTAAAGCATTTTCCCTTTGAGTAGTCCATAGTTAGTTTTGTTCCAGTTACAGTGTGTACTTGAAAATACTCTGTTAAAATATTCTGTATTTCAGACTGGCCTTTTCCATTAACTTGAATCATTTAGTCTTTTACTTCTATGCCATATTAAAGAGTTCTTGTTCATTTCTTTTTTATAGAAATTCTTCTATGATTCTAATCTAATTTTTATCCTTCATCTAACTTTCCAACTATATATACATATAGATATGTGGCATAGATATATACAAATATGCATATGTACAAATATATGTGGCATGTGTGAATGCGTGTTATATTGCAGTTAGGGAACTTCCTAAGGTAGGTAGAAGCTAAATGACTTCTCAGAAATCAAAAGTAATAAATGTTAAAGATTGTATATAAACCCAGTTGTCCCTTTAAGAAGCTCAGCAGTATTTCCATTAGACTACACTGTCACTATTCACATTACTCATGGCTTATGTTCATTTATTTATTCAGTCACATTGATTCATTTTTCTTTTTGCTTATTCATTCACCCACTGGTTATATTTACTGCCTGATTTATTCATTCATTTAATTATTGGTCCCTTTATTAATTCATTCATTGATTTATCCATTCATTCCTTCATTTGTTAATTTTTATTGTCTTATTCATTCATTTACTCATTCATTCATTTCTTTCATAATTTATTTATAAATGCCTGCATGAACTAGTGAAGTCATAAACTTATAGGGTTAAGTCTTCTCTCTGACACATCCTGATTGTGATCCTAAGCATACCATTATCTTTCATTGTTTTAGGTAACTCTGATTAGAAGACCCAGAGGAGCTGCCAACTTGAATTTGTGGCAGTATTTTCATTAGAGATTTCCCTATACCTATGAAGTCACAAGTGCTCTCCCTAGTCTTTTTTATTGCCTTATTAATTAATTAATTAATTTACCCTATCCCGATCTGCTTTTATAAAGAAACATGAACTTCTGGGGGTGGAGCTAAGATGGCAGTGTAGAAAGACTCACGTATGCTAGCTCCAAACCCACAGCCCACGGATTTCCTCTAAAAAGAACTCCCAACAAATTCTGGAACAGTGGAAGACACACAGCAACACAGTGAAGGAGATTTCCGTTCCAGAGAGCCCTGAAAAACCAACCCCAAAGTTCCATCACACACTGGACAGGAGCAGAGCCCAGCCCTGCCCTGGTCTCACAGTGCAGAGGGGAACACATCAGGGCAGGCTTCAGGGACAGAATCTCCAACAGCCACGAAGGTCGCTCCACCCACAGACGCACAGGTCAGTGAAAGAGACGTCTGGATGGGCTGAGAGGGGAGCGGGGTGTCGCCATGACTCGGGCCCCCTCGGGAGGCAGCAGCAGAGGCAGCAGGCAGCCAGAGGCTCCTGGAGCAGGCAGGAGCTTGGCAGCAGCTCCATTACAAAAGGTCTCTGCATAAACCCCCTGAGGGAACTGAGCCTGGGAGGAGGCCCTGACCCCACCTGAGAACCTGATTGAATCTTACCCTGAACAGCAGCCAGGCCTGCCGCCGAAAGCCCTGAGGCTGGGGAGCAGCATTTGAATCTCAGACCCCAAGCACTAACTGGGCAGACCTAGGCAGGGGTGGAGAGGACTCTCAGAAG
>JAQQSK010005579.1:0-14842 GCA_028658325.1 Potorous gilbertii
AGCCCCACTTTACATTTGAGAAAACTAAGAAAAAGAGAAATAAAGTGAACTGCAAATTACATAGAAGAGGGAAATTTCCATACTGGTAGTTCCCAACATCTGTGAAAGTGCAAGTTCTACTTTGCTCTCAAAAAATAAAAACACTCTCTCATACACCCGGTTAATAAATATAATTATTGTATGTTAATTTAATAATAAATACATAGGATATTTTCCCCTTCAAATTATATTTGCCTCCTAATCTCCTGAGTCTTCTCTTTATGTATATTAGAAAAGTTTCACTTAAAAATATTGACATTTTCCTTGAAATTAAAATGACTCCAGATGCTAATGATCAGGTTATTAAGTTATTGCTTTAGTAAAATGATAGAGAATGAAAGTCTGGAAAAATAGTAAGCCTTCTCACGAGAGACAAACAGAATGACCAGCATCAGAACAGGCGATGCATGTATTTAGTTTATTCCAGGTTATATCCTCAATGAATAATATTTTCCCTCTCTGAATACCTTTCCTGTTCACTGAATCACTAATGTTTTTAATTTTAATTTCTTAAAATTTATTTGTTATTTTTAGTTTTCAGCTTTTTCTTTTATAAAATTTTTAGTTGTAATTTTTTCTTCCCTTGCTCACTTACTCCTTCCCCAAGATGACATGAAAGCAGATATAGGTTACAGACATATGATCATATTAGACATATTTCCACATTAGTTATGAAAGAAGAAACAAAACCAAAGGAAAAAATGTGAAAAATAAACAAAAAATAAACAGCATAAAAGAGAAAATAGTATACTTCAATCTGTATTCAGACTCCATAATTCCTTTCCTGCATGTGGATAGCATTTTCTATGAGTCATTTGGAATTGTCTTAGATCACTGCTTTGTTCAGAAAGGTTAAGTCTAAAGAAATCAATCACAGTACAATGTTGCTGTTACTGAATACATTGTTCTCCTGGTTCTCGTTACTTTATTCAGTGCCAGTTCATGCAAGTTTTTTCCAGATTTTTGCCAATTTGGTCTGGTCATAATTTCTTAGGGAACAATACTATTCCATTACATTCATACACATCAACTTTTTTGGCCATAGTGCATAGGAATCCTTTCAATTTCCAATTCTTGGTCAACACCAAAAGAGCTACTATAAAGAAGTACTCACACACACACATATACGCACTCACACACGCGCACACTCACACACACAGACACGTGGGATTTTTAACCATTTTCCTGATCTCTTCAGGGTATGGACCTAGTAGTGGTATTTTTAGATCAAAGTGTCTTCACGGCTCAATAAGGCATAGTTCCAAATTGCTTTCTAAAAGGGTTGCATTAGTTCAGAACTCCATCAACACTTAATAAGTATTATGTTTACCCACATCGTCTCCATCATTTACCATTTTTCACTTTTTTCATGTTAGCCAATCTTATAGGTGTGATGTGCTGTATCAAATTTCTTATAATTAGCATTTCTCTAATCAACAATGATTAAGATATTTTTTTGTACACTAGATAGATTTAGTTTCTTTATCTGATAACTGCTTATTCATAAGTATTGCCCATTTATCAATTGGGGAATGACATATATTCGTATAAATTAGACTCAGTTTCCCACATGTTTTAGAAATGAGAACTTTATCAGAGAGACTGGCTATAAAAAATTATTTCCTAGCTTTCTGCTTCTATTCTAATCTTGTTTGCATTGGTTTCGTGGGGGGAAACATTTCAATTTAATGCAAAAAAAATTAAAGATTTTGTATTTTATAATGTTCTCTATCTCTTGTTGGGTCATAAATTCTTCCATTCTCCAGAGATCTGACAGGGAAACTATTCTTTTGTCTTCTATTTTGCTTTTAGACATTTTAGATCTAAATGGCATACCCATTTTCACCTTATCTTGGCATGCAGTATAAGATATTGGCTTATGCCTAATTTCTTTCATACTATTTACCAGTTCTCCCTCTGTTGTTGTCAAATGAGTTCATTTTCCAGAAGCTGAAGTTTTTTGATTTCTCGAACAGTAGATTAATATAGTCAATAACCACTGTGTCTTCTGTACCTAATCTAGGAGTCTTTGTCTGTTTTTCCAAATGACTTATTTAACATAGGAATTATTTGTTCTTTAAATGTTTCCCACTAAAAGGCACCGTAGAAAATGAAGCAATTTTACTGCTAGACATATAGGCTCCAAGTGGTATAACATCCATATTCTTAGAGGAGAAATTTAGGGAGCTGCAAAGAAGAAATAGACAGCAAAACCATACTGGTGGGGAACCTCAACCTACCCTTCACTGCATTGAAAAATCGAACCTCAAAATAACCAAGAAAGAAGTTAAGGAAGTGAATAGGTATGATAGATCTCTGGATAAATCTGAATGGAAATAGGAAGGAATACACCTTTTTCTCAGTGGTACATGACAAAAATTGACTATGTACTAGGACATAAAAACCTCATAATCCAGTGCAGAAAGGCAAAGATAGTGAGTGCATCTGTCTCAGATCATAATACACTAAATGTTACATGTAATCAAAGACCATGGAATCATAAACGAAAACCTAATTGGAATCTAAACAATGCAAATCTTAAAGAATGAGTGGGTTAAACAGCAAATTATAGAAACAATCAAAAACTTCATTCAAGAGGATGACAATAATGAGACAACCTATCTAATTTTATGGGATACTGCAAAAGGAGTTCTTAGAAGTTTTGTATCTTTGAGTGCCTACATGAAAAAAATAGAGAAAGAGGAGATCAATAAATAGGGCATGTAGGTGAAAAACTCGAAAAAAAAAAACAAATGGAAAATCGCCAGGTAAATACCAAATTAGAAATACTGAAAACCAAAGGGGAGATTAATAAAAATTGAAATTAATTAAACTTGAATTAATAAACAAAACTAGGAGTTGGTTTTATGAATAAACGATTAAAATTGGTAAAATCTTGGTGAATTTGATTTAAAAAGAAAAAGAAAACCAAATGACCACTATGAAAAATGAAAAGGGTGAACTGACATCCAATGAGGAGGAAATTAAAACAAGAAATTACTTTGCCCAACTGTATGCCCATATATTGGACAAGGTAAATGAGAGGAATGATTACTTAAAAGATACAAATTCCCCAGATTAGCAGAGGAGGAAGTTGAATACTTTCACAGAAAAAGAAATTGAACAAGGCATCAATGAACTCCCTTGTAAAAAACATCTCCAGGGTCAGATGGACTCCAAGGTTAATTCTATCAAACATTTAAAGAACAGTTATTTTCAAAACTATGTAGACTATTTGGGAAAACTGGGGAAGAAAGAACCTTCCTAAATTCTTTTTATGATGAAAATAGTTTTGATACTTAAACCAGGAAGAGCCAAAACAGAGAAAGAAAATTATATACCAATTTCTCTAAAGAATATAGATGCAAACATTTTAAATAAGATTTTAGTAAATAGAATATGGTTACTAATCACAAGAATAATACATTATGATCAGGTAGGATTTATACTAGGAATGAAGGGGATGGTTCAGTATTAAGAAAACTATTAACATTATTTATCATAACACCAACAAAACTAACATATAACACAGCATTATCTCAATATATGCAAAAAAATGACAAAATACAAGACCCATTCCTATTGAAAATACTGTAGAACATATAGATAAATGGAACTTTCCATAAAATAATAAGCAGCATCTACCTGAAATCTTCAGCAAGCATTATATGCAAGGAGGATAAGCTGGATGCATTTCCAATAAGATTAGAGGAGAAACAAGTTTATCCATTATCACCAATATTACTCAGTATGATACTAGAAATGTTAGCTGTAGCAGTAAGAGAAGAACAATCAATTGAAGAAATTAGAAAAGGCAAAGAAGAAACTAAGTTATCACTCTTTACAAATGATATGATGATATAGTTACAGAATCCCAGAGAATCAAGTATAAAACTACTTCACATAATAAATGACTTTGGCCAAGCTGAAGGTTACAAAATAAACCCATACAAATCATCTGCATTTCTATATACTACTAACAAAGCCCAACAGAAAGAGATAGAAAGAGAAATCCCATTTAAAGCTAAGGCAAACAGTAAAAAAATGTTTCGGAGTCTACTTTGCCTAAACAAACCCAAGGACTATATGAACACAATTAAAAAACACTTTTCACACAAATAAAGCCAGATCTAAGTAAGTGGAAATCATCAATTGCTAGCGTGTAGGCCAAGCCAATATAATAAAAATGACAATTCTACTTAAATTAATTTACTTATTCAGTGCCATATCAATCAAAGTATCAGATAATTATTTTGTAGAACTAGAAAAAATAGTACCAGACTTCATCTGGAAGGAAAAAAGTCCATAATATAAAGGGAGCTAATGAAAAGAAATGCTAGGGAAGGCGACCTAAATCTACCAGATCTCAAATTGTACTATAAAGCAACAATTATCAAAACCACTTGGTACTGGCTAAGAAGTAGAAGGGTAGACCAGTGAAATATGTTTGCTACCTAGATCTAGAGTTGTCAGTGAATATAGCAATCTGCTGTTTGAGAAAAACAAGGACCTCAGCTTTTGGAATAAGGACTCACCGTTTGACAAAAAATGCTGGGAAAACTGGATAACAGTACGGCGAAAACTATGAATAGACCAAAGCCTGACACTATGCATAAGAAAAGAGTCCAAATAGTTACATGATCTACGTATAAAGATTGATACTATAAACAAATTAGAGGAGCTAGGAATAGTGTATTTATCAGACATACGGAGAACAGAAGAATTTTTGACCAAACAAGATATAGAAAACATTATGAAGTTCAAAGTGGTTAATTTTTTATTACATTAAATTAAAAAGTTTTTGCACAAACAAACCCAATGCAACCAAGATCCAGAGGGAAGCAGAAATATGTAAAAGAATTTTTGCAAGTAATATTTGTGATAAAGACCTCATTTCTAAAGTATGTAGAGAACTGAGTCAAATGCAGAAGAATACAAGTTATTCACCAATTGATAAATGGTCAAAGAACATGAATAGGCAACTTTCAGAGGAAGAAATCAAAACTATCTATAGTCTTATGATTAAATGCTATAAATCAGTATGGATTAGGGAGATGGAAATTAACCAACTCTGAGATGGATTTTAAATGAAATAGAGGACTTCAAAGCATTCTTAATGAAAAGGACCAAACTGAAGAGAAAATCTGAATTTTAAATGAAGTCATCAAGACAAGCATGAACAGATGAACAGGAAATCATAAGAGACTTATTAAAGTTGAACTGTTTACTTTTCCATATGGAAAGAAGGTATTTGTAATTCATGAGACCCTTCTCAGTATTACAATACTTGGAGGAGGTAAACGGATAAATAAATAGATAGATAGATAGATCGATAGATAGATAGATAGATATGTAGATAGATACAGAAGTACATAGATAGATACATATATACAGAAATAGATGCATAGATAAATAGATAGATAGATAGATAGTTTCATAGATAGAGGACACAGGGTGAGCTGAATATGAGGGGATGATACATTATGTACAGTGTCAGGCATTCGTCTATCCTCAGTTTCTGCCACACCATTAACCAGTTTTCCCAGCAATTTTTGTCGAACACTGAGTTAATATCCAAAAAGCTGAGGTACTTGGGTTTATTAAGCAGTTGATTGCTATATTCATTGACTACTGAGCCTTGAGTACCTAACCTCTTCCACTAGTCTATCCCTCTATTTCGTTGCTGGTACAAAGTGGTTTTGATAACCACTGCTTTATAATACAATTTGAAAACTGGTAGAGCCAGGCCACTTCCCCTAGCATTTCTTTTCATTAGTTCCCTTGATATTCTGCAAGTTTTCTTCTTTCAGATGAATTTTATATTATCTTTTTCTGCCCTATAAAATGCGTTTGGTATGACCTTGAATAAGTAAATTAATTTTGGCAGAATTGTCATTTTGGCTAACATGACAAAAGAGGATGGTGATAAATGTTGAAGGAAGTGTGAGAGAGTTGGAACACTAACTCATTGTTGCTGGAGCTGTGAACTGATTCAGTCATTTTGGAGAGCAATTTGGAACTATGCCTAACGAATTACAAACATATGCATACCCCTTGACCCAGCAACATCGCTTCTAGGAATATATTCCCAAGAGATCATAAAAACTGGAAAGGGTCGCATATGTACAAAAATATTTATAGCGGCACTTTTTGTGGTGGCCAAAATCTGGAAATCAAGGGGATGTCCATCAATTGAGGAAAGACTGGGTAATTGATACTTGGTTGTAGTCCAAGCTCATTTGCCTTTTATCTTTTAGCATAGAAGCTGCAAGGTCCTGTGTGGTCCTGACTGTAACTCCTCTATATATGAGTCGTTTCTTTATGGCTGCCTATAGTGTTTTACCCTTCACTTGATAGTTTTGTAATGTGGCAACAATATTCCTTGTTTTTTAGTTTAGTTTCCCTTTTAGGAGGTGAACGGTGGATTCTATCAATGACTATTTCACTCTCTGGCTCAAGGACTTCTGGGGAGTTTTCCTTGATGATTTCTTCGAAGATATAGTGCAGGATCTTTTGTTTCTTCATGGCTCTCTGGTAGACCAATAATTCTTAGATTTTTCTCTCCTGGACCTATTTTACTGGTCATTTGTTTTTGGGTTTTTTTTTCAATTAGAAATTTTACATTCTTTTCTATCTTTCCATTCTTTAGATTCTGTTGGAATGATTCTTGATGTTTCGTAGAGTCATTAGCTTCTACTTGCCCAATTCTATTTTTTTTCAAATTGTTTCTTCAGTAATCTTTTGCATCTCCTTTTCCATCTGTCCAATTATTACTTTTAAGGAGTTATTTTCTCCAGTTATTTCTTGTACTTCCTGTTCCATTTGTGCAATTTTCCCAGTTACATTTTGGACTTCCTTTTCCGTTTCTCCAATTTTCCTTTTTAAGGACCTGTCCTCTTCCATGAATTCTTTCCTCATATTTTTAAAATCGTTGGCCAGTTTTTATTCTATTTCTCTAATTTGGCTTTTAAAATCCTTCTTTAGTTCTTCCAAGGGTGCTTTTTGTGCTTGCAACTAGTTCATTTTCCCTTCTGAAGTTTCAGACAGGAGTAATAGTCTCAATGCTGACCCCTTTGGCAATCGTGTTTTGGTCGTTGTCCCCATGGAACGATTCTATGATCTTTTCTTTTCTGCTTTGCTTCTTACTAATGATAATTAGGATCACCCTTTTCCTGACTTTTAAAGTAGATCTCTGCTTCTAGGGCACAAAGGGCTCTGCTCCACATTTATTGTGCTTTAAACTTTGTGTGTTTTGGCCTCCAGTTCTTTCAGTTTGAAGCTAAAATGCTGCAGTTTACCTGGGGCTGACCTGGCGTGTGTGGGAAAGCAGAGGCCACGTGAAGTCTTTCTTGGTTGCCCTGTAGCTGTCCTGGTGCTAGCTGTGTTAAAGAGGGGGAGGGGTGATCTGGCTACATCAGAACTTCTTTGCTGAGCTAGAGCATAGGCAAGCTCAGTAGTTGGTGATCACGTCTGCCCTAGTATCTTCCCAATTCTACTGAGGTGCTTAGGCATGCCTGGCGTCTTGATGTTTGCCATTGCTGGGTCCAACCCAGTGGGACTCAGGATCTCCTCCAGGTTTTCTAAGGTGGGGCCGTCTTGGACAGCTCGGGTTCTGCACTGCTCCCCTTCAGCCACAGCAGAGGAATCCCCCTTTGCTATTTTCCTTGCCTCATGTGCTAAGAGACTGTTTGCCTCTTCTATTGAACCCACTGTTCCAGAATTTTTTTTTCTGGGGAAATATTTTATGATTCTTTTATGATCAACAAAGGGAGGAGAAGAGCATTTACCAATACACCACCATCATGGCTCCAGGAAGTTCAAGTAGGTGACAACATTTAATCTACAGGCTGATGGTCTCAGGAGCAGCAACTGCAGATACCTGGGGCTTCTTGGAACTCACTTGCTCAATTTGGCTGGACTCCTGTCCTGAGCTGATATGCCTGGGATTCCACAGTGAGGCTGTTGCCTTAGAGTGCCTGTGGCTTCGTTCTCAACCATGCCATGGTGGGGATGCACTGGTACAGCCTTTGTGCTGTGTGCTTTGTGCTACTGCAGTCTAGCAGTAGAGATCCTTCCTGTTGATCTTCCAGTCTGTTCTGGACTGTGAATCTACCACAGTCTATCTCCTATTGGATTCTGCCTCTCTAAAATCCTGTCAGATTCTCTTTTCAGAAGTATCTGTAGGAGTTTGTCTAAGATTTTAGGTGAGTAGTTGCTCTCACTCCGCCATCGCTGCTCCACGCCAAGGGGATGATTTCTAAAAATAAAGTTAAGGTGTGAGGAAGGAACATATTGAAAGAAGCAGAAAAGGAGAGATAAGATGGTGTAAATTATCTCACATAAAAGAATCCAAAAAATTGTTTCACAATGTAGGTGAATAGGGGGAGTGGAAAGGATTGTGTGAACCTTACTCTGATCAAATGTGGCTTAAGGAGGGAATAACATAAACCTTCAATTGGGCATCTTACCCTACAAGAAAACAGGGGATAAGGGAATAATGGAGAAGGATAGCAGAAGGAAGAGCAGATTAGGAAAAGGAGTTGTCAGAAGCAAATATTTTAGAAAAGGGAAAGGATCAAACGAGAAAATAAAATAATTCAGGATGGGATAGGATGGGTAGTCGTCTTTCACAACGTGATTATTATGAAAGGGTTTTGCATATCTAGACATATATAAACTTTGTTGAATTGTTTGCGATCTCAATGGGGATAAGTGGGGAGGGAAGAACATTGGAACTCAATGTTTTAAAAGGAAATGTCAAAAAACTGTTTTTACATGCAAATGGGAAATAATATTTACAGGCAACGGGTATAGCAATCTGTCTTGACCTTAATTAAATTAAAGAGGAAAAGGATATGAGATGATAAAGGCAAGGGAAAGCTGGTGGAAAGGGTAATCAGAATGCATGTCATCTCAGGGTGGGGGGAGTAGAAAAATGGGGAGAAAATTTGGAACTGAAATCTTGTGAACAAGAATGTTGAAAACGAAAAATAAATAAATAAATTTAAATCTTTTGGGAAAGAATAAACTGAAAAGTTTGGAGATATAAAATTTCTTGTAAGGAAATAGGCCTAAATCTCGTAAGTTTTAGCATCTCTCATTATTGTCGTTCTCTTGGATGAAGCTATTGATTATTGCTCTGATTTATTTATTAATCTCCATCTTCTTTAGATTTAGACGAGCTTCTATTTAATTTTTAGTTTATCTTTTCATGTGGCTGTATTTCCTCTAATTTTTATTGCATCATGGTCAGGAAAGGATGCATTTAATAACTCTGTGTTCTGCATTGGATTGTCAGGTTTTTAATATCTTAGTACCAGCCCAGTTTTTGTGTAGATATCATGTGCCATTGAGAAAAAATATATTCCTTTCTATCCTCATTTAATTTTTTCCAGAGTTCTGCCAGTATCTAACTTTTTCCAAAATTCCATTCATCTCCTTAATTTTTTTTTTTATTTGGTGGTTAGATTTATCTTGTTCACAGAACTGGAGATTGAGTTCCTCCATTAGTACACTTTAGCTATCAGTTCCTTCCTCTAAGTCACCGAATTTCTCCTCTAAGAATTTGAATGCTATCCTGCTTGGTACATGAATGTTTATTGTTCCTTTTAATAAAATATAGTTTCCTTTTTATCTCTTACACTTAGGGCTGTTTTTGGTTTTACTTTGTCTGAGATCAGAATTGTTACCCTTCCTTTTTTTTTTTTTTACTTCAGGTGGCATATAATATGTTCTGCTTCAGTCCTTTACCTTTAATCTCTGTGTATCTCTCTGTTTCAAATATGTGTCTTGGAATCAACATATTGTAGGATTATTGTTTTTAATCCATTTTTTATCTGCTTCCATTTTATGGGAGAATTTATCCCATTCACACTCAAAGTTAGGAATACTATGTATGTCTTTCTCTCCATACTATTCCCCCACTCCATTTGCATTTGTCTCTCTCCTTTCGATCTTTCCTGCCTTACCTCCCTTTTGTTCCAACCACTGCCTCCTTTAAACTTCTTTCTTCTCTTGACCTTTCCCTTTATTGCACCCTTTCTCCTCTTACTTCTCTATAGATTGTGAAAGTTTCCTATAACCAAATGAATATGTATGGGTTTTTTTTCCCTCTTTGAATAAAATCCAATGAGAGTAAGCTTCAAACAATATTCACCGTCTCCCTTTTTTTCCCTCTATAGTGCTTATGCTACTGGCAGCTCCCGTGGAAGTGCAAGACCGATAACACTAACACAAAGGAGAGATACTGATGCAGTTCTTGATCTATTTTTCTAAAGAAAGAGAATTTCAGAGGGTTTAGTTATCATAATTAAATGAAACAATGAAAAAGATATATAAGTAGAGAAAAGTGAGCATTCAGAACACAATTCGACAGGGCCCCAATTGTCTACACAAAGTAACAGATACATAATCACCACAGCAGAGAGCACCAACACCTGCATTCAGAAATTTGAAGAGGGGGAGCCATTAACAAAGGCTACCCAGACTCTTGTTTGGCCAACCGACAAGGAACTCAAGCAAACATACAAACATACATACATACATATATATATATATATATATACGTGTGTGTGTGTGTGTCTGTATATATATATATATATATATATATATATATATATATATATATATATATGTATATATACATAGACAGATAGATATATTGATAGATATGTAAATGTATGTATATAGATAGATAGATATGTATATATAGTATGTAGATAGAAAGATAGATAGATATAGATATAGACAGATATAGATATAGTTACAGTTTTCAACTAATAGGCTCAGAGTCAGAAGGCATCACAACCCATGTGATGCACTCCCTAATTGGCTCAGGGTCTAAAGGTGTGAAAATTTTCTATGACTCAGCATGGAATCTATCACGGCTGTGAACTGGACTAGTGATCAAAGCATAAGACATCCACGATTGAAATAACTGTGTATCCTTAGACTTGGGAACACAACCCCTATTCCAAAGGAATATAAGGGAACACAAGTTGTCACATAAGTCTATAAATGAACAGGAAATATCTTGACCTTAACACCTTCTAGTATCATAGGTCTTTGTGCCTCTTCCTGTGGTGTAATTTACCCAGTTCTGATTCCCTCTTTCTTCTCCCAGGATAATCCATTATTTTAGTCCTTATTTGATTAGTTTTATCAATGATTCAGATTCAACTTATTACCAAGCCTTCTGTCTGCGTATACCCCTTCAAAATGCCTTAATAAAGATAACGTTCACAAGAGATACAAATACCATCTTTCTGTGCAGGTATGTGAACAAATTAACCTTATTTAATAACATCTTTTTTTCTTTCCTGTTTACATTCTTATGTTTCTCTTGAATTTGGTACTTGAAGACTGATTTTCTTGTGGAGTTGTGTTTTGTTTTGTTATTTTTTTTTAAATCAGGAATTATTGGAAGTCCCTGATATCATTAAATTACCTTCTTCACCCCTGAAGGAATGTGATCAATTTTGTTGCATAATTGATATTTCTTGTAGTCCAGTGTCTTTTGCCTTATGGAATATCATAATCCAGGCCCTGTTTCTCATTAATTTGGAAGTTACTGAATCTCGCATAATCCAGAATGTGATTCCAAAATACCTATATGTTTTCTTTCTCACTGCTTGTACTTTTTTCTCCTTCAGATTTGAAGTTCAGCTACAGTAGTCCTTGTAGTTTTCATTTTGTAGTGTCTTTCAGGAGGATATCAGTGAATTCTTTGAATGACTATTTTACCTTCCCCTTCTTGGACCTCAGGGCAGCTTTCCTTTATAATTTCATGAAAGATATTGTTTAGGTATTTTTTTAAATCGTGGTTTTCAGGTAGCTTGATAATTATTAAATTGTCTTTCCTGGACCTATTTTCTAGGTTAGCTGTTTTATAGTAAGGTCTTTTATCTTCTCTCTTTTCTTCATTATTTTCATTATGTTTGATCTAGTCTTGGTGTTTCATAGAATTATTAGCTTTCACTTGCCCAATTGTAAATTTCATTAAATTGTATTTTTAGTTTTTGTACCTTTTGTCCATTCAGCCAATTATACTTTTTTAAGGAATTCTTCTCTTCAATGAATTTCTGTGCCTCCTCTTCCTTTCTGTAAATTCTACTTTTAGTGGAATTGTTTTCTTCAGTGGATTTTTTCCCAATTTTTCCAATTATATTCTTTAAGGAACTGTTTTTCGTACTGTTAATTTTTGTCCTTCCTTTTCCAAACTCTTCACTCTCCCTTGCATACCTCTTATTTATTTTGCCAATTTTTCTTCATCTTTCCTTATTTGATTTAATACTTCTTGAGTTATTCCAAGAAGGCCTTTTGGAACAGCCCATGAGCCCATTGAGGCTTCAAATTTGATATATTGACAATGTTTTCCTCTTTTGCCTTTGTTTTGATCTTTTCTGTCCACAGAGAAACAGTTGATGGTCTCTGTTCATTTTTGCTAATTGCTCCTTTTTGACTTCTCTTTTAAAGTTGAACTCTCCTACTGGTACACAGGAGATGTTCTCTCAAGTTTCTTATTCTGATGAGCAGAAGTCTGAGCACTGGCTTTGCATTCTGGGGTTTCAGGTACTGGCAACTGGAAGCTATAGGAATAGCTGTCATATCTTGAGACCAGGTGGAATGTTTCTGCATTTCACGAGAGCGATATTAAAGCATATAGAGATCCACTGTTCGAAGAAACCTACCCAACCAAGGCTATAAACATGGAAAATTTCTAGAGCAAAAGACACCTGCCTTCCTTTAACTGTACTGAAGCATGAAGAGACTCTGCATATGGAAGTCCCTTGACTGCTTTGCGTTGCACTGGTGCACATGGTAGTTCTCTGAGCTAGAATCTTCATGTTCTCCTGGCTGTGCTAAATCACATGAGTACTATTGTTGGCCTTTGCCTGCGCCAATTCTCTGGGTCTCAAGATCTCACATTAGATTGCTTAGGTGGAGCCTGCCAGTAATATTAACAATAGTTAGATCTTCCCTTTCCGTTAACGGGCCTCAGGGGGAGTCCATTAAGGAAAGCTTGATTTAGGGAGGCTTATTCTGTAGGAAGGCCCACATCTTTTTCTGGTTTCTAAAGTGGCAATGGGTCATGAGGGTTGAGATACCTTACAAATTTTAAAAGTGAATACATACATACATACAAACATAGAAACATACATACACATATATACACACATATGCATATATGCACACATACATACATATACACATATAAAAATATATACACATAGACACACATATATATCAGATTTGTGTGTGTGTATATATATAAATATATATACACACACACATATATATAGTTCATATATGTGTTTGTATATATGTTTGTGTTTTATACATATTATACATGCTTATATATTTAGATATGTATATGTATATATGCTATATACATATACGTGTGCATGTATATACACATATGCAGGTGTACACACATGTATATGTGTGTGCACATCTATATGTGCATGCAAATTCGTGTGTACATTTACATGTGTATACATATACATGCAACTATACATACACATACACGTATGCACACACATTTATACACATGCAGTATATTTACACATAAAAGTATAAATATAGGTGTGCACATGTGTGTGCACACATTTAGGCATATGTGTATATTTACACATATATGTTCTCTGAGGTGAGATTTTGCTTTCTGGATAATTTTTTGGAAGAATGTCCGTGTGCCAGATGAGACTCAGGGTAGCTGTTAAGGAAACCGCACATTTGGTGCTTCTTTTCCTGGTAACTATGTACGTATGTAGTGGTCAGATATTTGTATCTATCTGTTGATAAATGATATATGTAATGCTTATGGTCAGACAGCTAGACCTGC
This sequence comes from Potorous gilbertii, assembly GCA_028658325.1. Lineage (NCBI taxonomy): Eukaryota > Metazoa > Chordata > Mammalia > Diprotodontia > Potoroidae > Potorous > Potorous gilbertii. The sequence continues at coordinate 13,883 of JAQQSK010005579.1, forward strand.
CTGTTGGTTTTTATTTCTCTGCTTGTATTTTCTCTATTGGTATGTTGTAATGATAACTTAAGAGGAAAATATTTCATTTTCATTAATAATCCCGTGTAACAAATATGAGTCACATGGAAGGCTGAGGTACATGAGTCTCAGTATTGAGAATATGGTGGAAGGAATTTCCTGAATGGGAGGAACAGGAAGAGGGGAGCAGAAGCAAAACTGAGAGGAAGTTAGTTTTGAGAGCAGTCTCAGCCAGGGGGGAGACACATTGCTGGCCAGTGTGAGTGAAAGACCTTGTTTATTACTTTGTTCGAGAAGACCTGCTTTTTATTTGTTTAATGGAACTGGTTTGTGGGAAGCCTAGCAGAGAGAAAGCTTGGAGATGATGTTGTTCTCTGTATTGTTTTTATGTATAGACTTTTAGATTTTTATTAGTGTGATGGATTTTGCACTCTGGTGTCTGAATAAATGTTTTGGTTGTGCCTTCCATGAGGGGAGTCTGTGGTATATTGATGATTCAGAATTCTGCTATATTCTCGCACACCAGGGGCACTGTGAATATTGCATTCATGCTACAAATGGTATTGGGGATGGGATCGAAAAATTTCAGAACTCTATTCAGAGACAGAAAGCAGCGAAGACACAAGAGGAAGTGCACATCCCAAGTTGGAATGATTTGATTTTTTGTTCCCTGGCAAAAGAGTTAGCTAGGAGCACAGGGCTTCATGAAGACTGGAATCTGAGGCTACAGAGAGAGGAACCCAGAGACTTAGGAAGATTTGTTTTTCTTTTCTAATATAATTTATTTATTTAACTTTTTACATTCATTTTCACAAGATTTTGGGTTCCAAAATTTTCTCCCCATTTGTCGCTTCCCCTACCACAGTACACTGAGCATTTTAATTTCCCCTATCACCAATCTGCTCTCTCTTCTATCATTCCTCCTTTCTCTTGTCCCCATCTTCTCTTTTG
>JAQQSK010005580.1:0-14841 GCA_028658325.1 Potorous gilbertii
CCCTCAGGGGATTTATACAGAGATCCTTTGTAGTGGAGCTGGGGTGGAGCTCCAGCCTGCTCTGGGAATCTCTGGCTGAGCTGCCTCTGCCTCTGGCCAAGCTGCCTCAGCCTCTGCCGCAGCGGCCGCTTCCCAGGGGGTCCGAGTCCCGGAGATCCCCCGCTCCCCTCTCAGCCTGTCTCTCTCACTGACCTGTGCGTCTGTGGGTGGAGGGACCTTCGCAGCCGCCGGAGATTCAGGTCCCTGACTCCTGCAGGGCTCTGCTCGCTCCTCTCAGAGCTGTGCGGCCGGGGCGGGGGAGGGGAGCGCTCAGCTGGGCAGGGCTCTGCTCCCGTCTGAGGTACCTTTGTGGTCGGTTCTTCAGGGCTCTCTGCAACGGAAATCTCCTTCACTGTGTTTCTGCGCGGCTTCCACTGTTCCAGACTTTGTCAGGAGTTCTTTTTACAGGAAATCTATGGGCTGTGGGTTTGGACCTAGCATAGGTGAGTCTTTCTACTCCGCCATCTTGGCTCTGCCCCCCGTAATTGCTGTTCCAAAGGAATACAGTCTTTGTAGCTATTTTGAACCAAAACATCCTGACTTAAGCAAATTGGACACCAATTTTAAAAAGTGAAAGCATCCAAACTGTTGAAAAATCTCAGTGGGAAACAACAGTTTTTCAAGAAAGTAAGCTCAGAAAGTGAAGCGGCTACTAAGGTTAGTTTTCAGATTCTAAAGAAATTGCTGCTGCTAGGAAGTCTTTTACTGAAAGTGACTTCATAAATAAGTGTTTGCTGACTAGTTTTTGGATTATGTCCCGATTTAAAAAAAGTTTTTAACAGTTTAATCATTAATTATACCTTTACTTGGAAAATGAGCTGCTAAAAACCTAATGAAATTTAGCCTATTTTAATTTTGGCCCTTACATACTGCCAAGTTGTGCAGGTCTGGTCTAGAATTGTGGTGCTTAGAAGGAATGAGAATGATAGTCTTATTGCCCTAATTTACTTAGTTTGTTTTCCGTCGGAGGGCCCACAGTAAGCTGACAAGCTGGAGTCAATCCAGAGAAGAATGCCCAGGTTGACAGACCTGGACCTTGGAATCGAGGCTCAGTTAGTTACATTGCTATGGTCAATGTGCTGCATCCTGATCAGGGTTAACTGAAGGAGCTGAGGAAGTCTGGACAGGGGGCACATGATTACCGTCTTGAGATGTCTGAATGGGCCACCGGGGGTAAGAGATGAAATTTATTCAGCTCCACCCACCCTGGGGAACAGTTAGGTCCTAGCGGTGGAAGGCCTGAGAAGCAAATGTTGGCTCACCCTGACGACACACTTCCTAAATACAGGAGCTCTCCACCAGATCCAGGCAGGGGTGAACTGTCCCTGCTCTCCAAGTCTTCATGTAGAGTCAGTCTCCCAAAGTGAACGAGGCTGCTGAGATCCGAGCTTGGGGTTGGGCCGAATGAGGGGGGCTCTCATCAGAAGGCCCTCTATCCAAGTGGTCCGAGTCTGTAATTGTCTTCGATCCAAAAGGAGAAAAAGGCGGGGTGGGGGAAGAGGGCCATCTCCGCGGCCGAGGTAACGCAGCTTCTGGGTCCCGGCAGGGTTGGAGAGGGGTTCCCCTCGGCCGGCCGGACCCTCGCCCCAGAAGCGTTCGCTGGAGAGCCGCAGAAAGCGCGGGAAGGTAAGGGGTTTTCTGTAGTTTTTTCGAGGTGGGGGGCACGCAGCTGAGTCCAGGAATCTGTCTTCCTGTGCAACTAGGACGTTACTGCAAGAGGAGTCCATTCCTTAGCATTTCAACGGCAATAACGGTCATTCAAGACCGGTAAGACCAGGTGGGAAAGGGGCCACGAGGGGCTCCCGCCGTGCGACCAGAGGTGCGAGGCCACGCCCACCGCCACGCCCCACCGCGGCGGAGCCGGCTCGGAGCCACGCCCCTTTCTGTCCTCCAGCCGAACGCATGCGCTAGGCGGGAAGAGCTTCGTTGGGGCGTGGAGGGATTATGACGACATCTCCGGTCCTCGCGGCGCTTCTTGGCTGAAGAGGCGTAGGGCCGCGTCCTCCGCAAGCGTGCTCCGATGCCTACCCCTGCACCCCACGCCCCGTAATTTCAGCGCGCCGGGCTCCTGGCCCTGCGCCTGCGCACACCTCCCTCGCAGAGCACGGGCTCCGCGACCCCGCGAGAGGTCGCCGGGCGCGCAAGGGGGCGGAGCTGACATGAGCGATCAGGCGCGCTCGCGTCCGGGGTGACGCAGAGGGAGCTGGGAGGAGGCGAGGTCGGAAGCCCGGGCAGGCTAGAGTAGCCGGGTCAGGCTGGGTGGGTGGTGCGTCAGCGCCCGGTTCCGCCTCGCTGTTGCGCTCGGTGCTGGGAGCAGATCCGGGGCAAGGGCTGCAGGCGGGAGGAAGGAGCCAGGCCGGGGGCAGCCTCTTCCTCCTCCGCCGCCGCCCCCTGGGGAGCCTGCCCGCCTGTCTGCGCACCCCCACGTCCGCCCGCTGCGGGCCCTGCAGGCCTAGGTGAGCGGGGCCAGGTGGCCTGCGCCTGAGGAGTCTGGAAGGGAAATGTGAAGTCAGAGGCGGAGAAGGGGTGAACTGCCCCTGCTCTGCCCCTGGGGGAGAATGGAGCACTCATGCTGCGGAGGACCTGATGGAGCCTCGAGGCATGAGGGACGAGAGTTTGCGGTGTAGACCCTAGGGAGGAGAGCCGCGTTGCTTGCGCACCTCCCACGCTCCTTAATGGTTGTCAGTCCCCCACCTTTTCCAAACCCGAACCTTGCGGTGAAGTTCTCTAGGGTGAAAGCGGCTTAAGTGCCCGTGCACGCTCTGAAGGGGCAGAATTGGGGCTGCCCGGCACGGAGGTGTTCGCAGGAACTTTGTGTGAGTGGTGGAGAGCATAGGGCGGGCGGCCCCTCCGCCCTCGCTGCCTGTTGTGCCGCAGACACACGGGGTTTTGCTTGATTCCACAGGCGGACCCATGTTTCCCCCTCCGCATTTTTTATTTAACGTCTGTATCACGGACAGCCTTGTCAGGCAGGGGAGGATTCCGGAGGTTGTGGATCGTGGTTGGCATTGTTAACTAATGTAGAAGGCGCGGATGGGTTACAATCTACATGGACAGGAAAAGCACTCACTTCGGTCTTGGAGCCTTTCAAATACTACGTATTTAATCTCTTGATTAATTTGTGTTCTATTTTTAGGTATAGGAAGCCTTTTGAAGAATGAATTCAGTTTTTAGTAATAGGCTTAGGATAAGACGTGATCCTTGATGTCTTTGTTTTAAGGAGTCTTTTAAAACTCGCATACTACTGCATTTCATAGATGTTGGTATAGGAAATTATTTTTGGGGGAACATGCAGGAAACACTAAATGTAATTAATCACTAGAGATAACATTGAAAACTTCAGAACTTTTTTTCCTTAACTGGAGTTATAAAACAATAAGGGGCTGAGAACCGCAGCTATACCTTATTCCTCAATGAGCAGACCCTATTTGACCCCTTTTAAGTAGGTATGTAAGAGAGCCTGCTGATACGGCTTCAGACTAAGTGCTTTCTAATCTTCCTCCCAGATTTGAGTCAAAACAAAGGCATTTTCAGTTGGACTCCCTTGTGTTGCCTCTGTCCTTAAGTGAACTGTTGCAGGCTGTTTCAGCTAACCCAAACAGTAGTTTAACTGTGATCGTTGAAGTGGAGTGATTGTGTATTGTTTCAGTTACTCGGGAGAAATAAGGCAGTGGATTATTTTCTGCAAAGGTGAAACTTTAACCTTAACATAGTCCTAATACAGAGTTGGATGATTATGATGGTAAACTCTGCATAAACTTCAGCTGTTATCAATTATTCTCCTCAAACAGTTCTGTAAAATCAGGGCAAATTTTGCTACTTTATTTTTATAGTTTAGGAAATTTAAGTCTGAGGGATTGTTGATTTGCCCAAAGTTATACAGCTGGTATGTAGCAAAGCTAGAATTCTAACCCAGGTCCCATCTCCAAATACAGTGTTCCTTCGATTATGCCATAAACTACTTTGTTTCATCACAAGCACTGGTTAGAATCTGAACCTCTGTGTTAATTGACCTTGATTCTAGCAATTTGGTGCATCTCTCAGCAAATCAGACTGACTCTTTATGTCACCTCATTTGTTCATTCAAGCTGTATTGAATTCATGCTTTGGTGTGGGTACTGTGTAGTACTAGTGATATTGCGGGGGGGCGGTATTGCGCTAAAGGAAGTAGAAATATCACCACCCCTAAGTAAGAATATAACTAAATGGGAAGTCAACACCTGACCAGGGAATGATTTAAGAGTTCCTTGAGAACATACAAGTATAAGATGTTGGATAGCCTGTGTTAGAAGGTTTTGTGTTGGAAAGGGAAGGGGCAAGCTAATTAGAGTCCATTGGGGTTAATCCTCGTGTTCTTGAAGATCAATCTTAAATATCCATCTGTGGTGCTTCACAATGCAAACTTTTATTCTGTTTCAAATCTCTACTGGAACACCATCTAATTGAAATTTATAGAGTAAAAAAATCTTCCTGGACTTATTTTGGCTTAGTATTAATATAAATTTGGATGTTACTAGGCTAGGGACTTTGCCTGTACACTGAAAGTTCTTTGTAATGCAGCACTTGGATATGCATATAAATCAGCTTTACAATAAAATATTTTTAGTACTTCTAATAATTGAATTCTATTGTGGACCTACTTTTCAGATGAATATTGCAGTATAGTGATTGCAGTATGATGAATAGTGTTAGGTGAGATAATTTGTTTTAAGTTTTATTTATGTGTTTTTAAATTATAAATATTTACAGATTATCCCACTCCATTAGCTATCTCTTGTAACAAAATAAAAGTAAATTAAATAGTGACCTCATCTTAAAATAAATAATAAAATACATCTAAATTGTATCATCCCCACATATTTTTAAGTTGTTTTTCCATGACAAGAAATCTATTTTCTCTCCCTCCTGTCTTCCACCCCATTGGAAAAAATAATTTCTTTTAGTCAATATGATCAAACAAAATAAATTCCCTTGTCTCCATACTATATATGTGTGTGTATGTATGTGTGTATGTGTATATACACACATATGTATACACACATTTATAAAGAGATATACATATAGAGACAAACTCAGTTTTTTTGTATGTCAGGAGGTAAATAGTATGTTTTGTCATTGGTTCTCTGGTATCTTGGTTGATCATTGTGTTGATCATAGTTTTTAAAAGCTTCAAAGTTTTCAGTATATCAATTGTTCTCATTTTGCTCATTTCATTCTTCGTCAGTGTATAATGGTTATAATATAAATTGTTCTTCTGGTTCTTTACTTTGTATTTATATGTCTTTCCATCTCTTTGAAGTCATCTGTTTTCTCATTTCTTTCAGCACAGTGGTATTCTTTCACATTCATGACCACAGCTTATTAAACCATTCTGTAATTTGTAGGCATCTCTTTAGTTTCCATTCTTTTTCTACAATAAATAGAGATGGGTCTTTTTCCTCTTTTTTTTTTTATTTCTCTGGGGTAGAGGTCTAAGTGGTATTGTTGAGTCAAAAAGTATGCACAGATTAGTGACTTTTGGGGCATAGTTCCAAGTAGCTTTCCATAAATGCTGGACCAATCACAGCTCCACTAAACAACAATGCACTAGTGTGCCTGTTTTCTCATAGCTTATATATTGAATTCTATAGTTTAAAATTCTTTTTCTCCCACTAAGAAATCTGGTTCCCCAAACCTTTCAGTTCTGGTTTATTATTTTTGCCTTTAAACTTATATTTTTATTTTTGGGTCATGTATGTTGCATACATGAATATATATATGTGATAATATCTCTAATGAGATGATATTTGTAAAGTGCTTAGCACAGTGCTTGGTACATAGCAGGTACTATGTAAAATGTTTAGTCCCTGCCTTGATGTATTTAGAAATGAAATGTTAGGCTTCAGTTTGGTGGAAGGAAGGTTCAGATGAACAGTGGACAATTGGTGCTTAATGTTTCATCCTTTGCTTGTAGCTCTCCTTGTAAGAGAAGATGTTTTGTTAGGTAGCTGTAATTTTAGTTCACATTTGGATAGCAGGGAGACATCTTTTCTTAGCTTGTCTTCATATTCCTATTATTTGACGCATGGTTATAAAAACCATTAATTAATTTTTTACTCCCTTGGTGCAGCCTCTTTTGGGTTTGAATTCCTGTGCCTCAATCATTTCTGGATCTATGCTAAAGTGTGTGACATGATCCCATTGTGAAAGATTTCTGAGTTTGGTTTCCATGGTTTAGCCATGCAGAATAATGTGAGAATTGTACACACATTTGCTATTATGGGTAACTTTTAACCATTGGTTTATGACAAGTTAGAGAGGACCAGAGAATCATTGGTTTAAGGTGATGGTTTGTTTTTTGTGGGGCAGGGACCCCACAAAGTGGGTTTAAGGAGCCAGTTCAGTTTAGAAAACTTTATGTGGTATTTTCCTTGACAACAGTGATTAACATCCTTGTTTTTATCAGATTGAGGACATGTGTAATCTTATGTTTTGACTTAAATTAGTAAAGCACAGAGAAAACATGTCTTGTTTTAACTTTTTCTGTATGCTATCCTAATAGCATATCCTAATATCTGATGACAGACTATATATGGTTTTTTTTAGGAACTAGCTTAGTGAAATTTGGGAAGGCTTATTACTAGGTTGATAATAGGGGTGATGAGTGTTTTAGCCATAGCAGCTCTTTAAGAACATCTACTAAAACATAATGGGGCTGTGATTTGTCATTGTTAGAGGAGTTGTAGCCACAAAATGAAATTATAGATCCTTGAAGCAGTGAAGTATATATAAACTCACCATTTCAGAGTGTGTTTTTGTATTTAGATCAGAACTACAGCTCTGTGTCTTGTCCTATCATCCAGTCTTAGCTGAAAGTGTCTTCTTGGGTTTCTTCAGGATGCCTGCAGCACTTGTGGAGAACAGCCAGGTTATCTGTGAAGTCTGGGCCAGCAACCTAGAAGAAGAGATGAGGAAGATCCGAGAAATTGTGCTCAGTTACAGTTATATTGCTATGGTAAATGTGCTGCACTGTACTTGAATTATCTTTAGTTACAGAAATGAGGAAAATCAGATTTACTGTTACAGTTAGTAAATTTTACTGACCAGGGATTGATAAAACTACAGCCTTGGTAGCCCACTGCCTATTTTTATACAGTCTGAGAATGGTTTTTACATTTTTAAAAAGAGTAAAATTTATTTTAAAAGGTAAAAAACATTTTTAGCTGGCTATAGAAAAACGGGCAGTGAACCCTTTTGTCCAGATTGCTGTAGTTTGTTGAACCCTGCACAATATAAGTAAGGTATATGAAACTAGATGGCAGATTGTGCTGCTTTTGTGAAACATATCAGTATAGCAACCAGGAGTGTATAGTCTCCTGTTTAGCCAAGTATAGCCTCCTGTTTTGTCTCCTGCCTGGACTGCTTGTAATAACCCCTTGACTGACGTTACTTTCTCTAGGGTCTCCTGTTCATTGTGTCCTACATGTACTCCCAGATTAAGTTTTCTAAACACTGCTGTCATTCCCCAGTTTACAACTCGCAGTAACAATAGCTCCCATTTCTATAGTTATTTCTTTACAGTTTACAAAGTGCTTTCCCTACAGCGACCCTGTGACACAAGTAGTACCCGTATTTTTATCCCCATTTTACTGAGGAGGAAACAGGCTTTTGATCAAATCGTGACTTGCCCAGGATCACAAAACTAATTAAGAGGCGGAGGTAAGACTTGAACTCAGGTCTTATATATCCATTGTTACTTTCACTACACAATTCTGCTTCTCCCTCAGGGATTTCTCATTACCAATAGGAATTAAAACCATACTCCTTTATATTAAAAATTACTTCATAGATTGGCACCAACTTACTTCTAGTCTTACTTCTCATGACTCTGTGTAAATTTTCACCTGGCTAAATTGGTTCTATTTATTGTCCCCATGAAAACACTTTGTATTTTTCTAGTTTCCATTCCTTTTCTGATGCAACTTTCCTGACCTGGAATACATTTAGCTTTATTGTGTGGTGTTTTTTTTGGTAGTGTTGATCTATATCCACTATATCCATTCCTGAGTGATAGCTTTATATTTCCTCTTGGCCTTTTGACTAAATGTAAATTCAGAATGTTCAAAACTGAATTTATTGTCTTTTCTACAAAGTCTCTTTCTCCTTTTCCACTTGGCACTATCATCCACCTAATTCCTTAAGCTCTCATGTTTTCTTCTTTTGGTCATTCCCTCACATCTACTTAGATGTCAAGTTACAAGAAAATGCTTCCTGTAATATTTCTTTTATCTATTGCTTCCTTTCAGTTTTTCCTGCCACCACCCTAGTTCTGATCCTTTTCACTTTTCATTTGAATTATGGTTGTGGCTTCTTGCCTTCTGTATCTTCTTTTTCTGTCTATCCTTCATATAGCCACATGAAATAATCTCTCACAATGGTCTTCCTAAAGCAGAAGTTTGAGCAAGTCACTCCTATGCTCAAAAGCATGCAGAGGTTTCCTATTACCTATAGGTAAGGTACAAGCACCTCTTCCTGTCATTTTGTCCTGTACCCTTCTGCCTCTTTGTGTTCAAGCAGACCAACAATCTCTTTTTTCCCCCTCTTAAATCTGAAACTCCTTCCTAATATATTTTTAAAAATATTATCTTTGATTTTTCCCCACTCTCATCTCTTCCTCCCCACTTCACTCTCAAGGTTCCTTTATCACATTTTATCTTTGTTGAATGTAAGCAGTCTTATTTTTTGTCTTTGTATCTTTAGAGTCCTGTTGTTCCTTAGCAGGCACTTAAGAGTTTGTGTTTAAATTTGTTGCCAAATAGGATCATAGATTTAGAACTTACAGGGGCCTTTATAAATCTTCTGGTCCAGTTCCCTTATTTCTGAGATGAATATGAGGGAGAGAACTTAGGTAACTTGTACAGGGTCAGAAGTAGATTGAACACAGGTTCTGAGTCCAGGTCCATTGCTCTTCCCCCTCTAATCAGACACCCAAATTCTGTGCATGGATAGTGGGTGTCTAGTCATTTCTGCCCACTTTTAGTATCAGAACTGTTTCACAATTTCTTGGAATCCTGTAATAGACAAGTACTTCTGGATTTGATGATGATGATGCTTTATTTTAAGTGGTATTAGGTCATCTAGTTAAAAGATTTCTTTATAAACTGAGGTCACAGTTTTATAAACCCCTTAGTAGCCTTTCATTCACAGAACTTTCTGAAATGCATTTCTGATCTCCTTCAGGACACAGAATTTCCAGGTGTTGTAGTGAGACCAATTGGGGAATTTCGAAGCTCCATAGACTACCAGTATCAGCTTCTTCGGTGTAATGTTGACCTCCTTAAAATTATACAGTTGGGCCTCACCTTCACAAATGAGAAAGGAGAATATCCTTCTGGCATCAACACCTGGCAGTTCAACTTCAAATTCAATCTTACGTAAGTTGTCTGGGCTTTTTTTTCTCAGCATATTTGTGATTGCTAGTGATTTTATTAGGTTCTTTTCTTGTTTTCTGAACCATTTTTTTATTTTGAACTTTATATAATTTATTGAATGTAACATTTGAACTTAAAATATACTTGGACTTACAGGGATCAGTATTAAACTCTTAACACTTCCAGAAACCATGAATTTGTTGGTGTGCTTTCTTTCTACCAGTGCCAGATTATAACCTTGTATCCTTTAGTGTAAATGATCTTCATGAATTGTGCAGCCACAAAATTCATTATCTTGCAACCAACCTGATTTCTCTGGATTTAGGATAATACTTGAATAATAATAATACTTGAATACCATACGTACTGTTTGTCGTTGGGCTGGTACTTGAAATCTTTCCAAAGAGGTGGAGCATGATAGAGCTTGTGCTCTGCTAACATATTCTTTGAAGTCCCACGTTTATCTATGTGCCAGGATGAAATGGTACAGTAAGTCTGCCTAGAGGAACTTTTTTTCATCATATTTTTCCATTCTTGATATTTAATTTCACTGTATTCTATTGTTCGAACTTTTTCTTAACCATGACAGATAAAGGGATATAGAGCCTCAGAAAATAAAGATTCCAGCAGAAAAGGCTGAAATTATGACTTCTTTCCTAGGAAATTTATGATTCAATTTTTAAAAGTAGACAGCTTGACAGATTATTGAAATAGTCTGGTTTATTTTAGAGGGCCAGTAGGATCATAGTCTTATTCAAAGCTATATTATTGAAATGGGGAAAAGGACTTGAAGATGAAGAGGATTTTGAGTAACTTTGGGGTAAAAAGCTTATCATTTTCTAACATGTTGAAAATTGTAAGGAGAAAAGCAGAGTAGAGTTTGTGTTTCAATAATTACTTACATAAGATTGTAGAGTTTAGAGCTGGAAAGGGAGCTTAGAGATTTGGAGCTAGAAGAGACTTCAGAGGTCTTCCAGTACACAATTGTCAAACTCATGCAAAATCCCTTGATTTTGCCAGAATGAGATTTTAAATGTAATTGGGAAATTTGGACAAAATAAATAAAAATAGAATACAATATAGATAATCTAAATTGTGGTTTTCTAAGTCAATATACAGTTGCAGAGATCTGTTTCTATTTAAGTTTGATACCACTCATCTAGTTCAGCATCCTCCCATTTTTCAAATATATGTACTAAAATCCACCTGAGTTAAATAATTTTGTCCAGTTTTGTATAGGTGTTGATAGAGCTAGGCGAACCCAAATCTCCTGAATCCGAATCCAGTGCTTTTTCCATTACAACACATCTACATTGGTGGAACAATTGATTGCAGTGCAGTATTAATTTTAGGTAGATGAGGGGAAAACTGTAAATCATTTTTGTAATATCCATGGTTAACCTGGAGACTTTATTTTTTTTGTTAGTCTAGTCTGAGATTTTTTTTTTGTTTTTTTTTTTTTGGAGGGGTCAGCAATCACTTTAATCAAACACATATATCATTCATTTAGTTCACAGGAAAAAGTCATCACTCAGAACTTCAGAGAAAAGTTAAACCGAGGAAATAAAAATCAACAGATGGGGCTTCCAACTGTCTGACCATAAACAATACATGCATCACAGATCAATAGACAGATCCAACTGCCTGACCACTACATACATACATAGTTACCAGAGACAGAAGCACCAACATCTGGGTTTTCCCAGCTGGGAGGCTCCTTAGTGGCTGCCCAGAATCTTGTCTGGCCAAATAAACATTTCCAATGAATAAGCCCCCTAGTCTGAGTTTTAAAGGCAGTATTTCATAATGGTTAGTAAGCTTACCAAAGATCTGGCAAGATCTTGATTCTGATCTTTCTGATCCATATGTTGACTGTGACCTTGGGCCAGTTAACCTCTGCTACCCTACAACCACTCTCCAAGACTGTAAATTGAAGAGCAGGTGCTGATTCATATAGGTAGAGGGAATTTTCTTTCTAGGAGTTCCCTGTACCAGTGTATTCTGAGGTCCAGTCTAAATCTGAGTGTAAGTATACGAACTTCATAAAAGGAAGAGATTAGTTCGTGTTGGAGTGAGAGTCAGAAATGTAATTCCATGGCTTATTTCATGACAGCTCTATCTAGATTAACAAACTGTTTCAGAAATATATCTTTTGTCTCAGAGAGAATTATTGTTATGTATTTCAGGACTGTTGGGGTTGATTTCACCTTTTGAAAAAACACAAGTACCCAAAGCAGCCTTACGAAAATCATTTTAGAAAAAATTTCTTCTGTATATGTGATACTGTTGATGTTTTAAAATTACAGCTGTAATGTTACATCTCTTATAAGTGAATGCCTTACGTTTTCAGAGAGGACATGTATTCCCAGGACTCCATAGATCTCCTTGCTAACTCAGGGTTACAGTTCCAGAAGCATGAAGAGGAAGGTATTGACACTTTGCACTTTGCAGAACTGCTCATGACCTCAGGGGTGGTTCTCTCTGACAACGTCAAATGGCTTTCATTTCACAGGTCAGTCCTAAAATGTCTAAATAAGGAGCTCACTAAGTCTTAGCATAATAATGAATTTGGCATGGGGTGTTCTTTATTTCAGTCAGCCATAACAATGATTAGAATATTGACTTGTTGCATATTGACTGTTGTGTTTGAGGAAAAAACTGGGCTGATGATAGGTGATTTCCCAAGACGTTTGGTAATCATTAGTTTGTAGAATTCTAGGGTAGTGAGAAAGTCAGGGCATTGCCATGTTAAGGTAGCACCTTATTGTGTTGTTTGCCATTATGCTAATTGAACAGTGAAGTCCTTTGCCCCTTCGTTAGAGGGTATTTTTTTATTTTACATAAAATCTAGACTTAGACATGTTTTAGTATTTTTCTATAATTTTATCTAATGGTCTATTATGTGATTACTCACTTTTGAGTTCAGTTAGTTTAACTGGAAAAATTGGAAACTTTTGGAAATTTGGAAAAATAGGTCTTAGCTTTTTATATTATAAATTGTGAGAGGCAGAGTAGCAGGTTCTGATCTCTGCTATTTGTTTAACTTCAGTGATTGATTCCTTCCATATAGTGGTTATGATTTTGGCTACATGGTAAAGCTGCTAACTGATTCCCGATTACCAGAAGAAGAGCACGAATTCTTCCATATTTTGAACCTCTTCTTCCCATCTATCTATGATGTGAAATACTTGATGAAGAGTTGTAAAAACCTTAAGGTAAAAGTGATTTTTCATATTATCAATTGTGGCTGAGTAACACCAGCTACTATTTACTCACAAAAGTATAAAATATCATGACTAAAGGTAGCTGATAGCTAGACCAGGGAAGGATAGTTAAAAAATTTGTAAAGTAGCCTTTACTTGGCACTTGAGAACACTAATTAACAATAACTCATTTCTGTACTTCTTTATAATTTATAAAGCATCTTTCCTTAGAATACCCTGTAAGGTATATATTACAAGTTATTATTTTCATTTTGTAAATGAAAAAAGTGATTCTCAGAGGACATGGAAATTGTTCTTATGGTTAGAAGTTTAGAAAGCATCAGAGGTGGAATAAGAACCCAGGTCTTTCAGACCATTGCTTTCCTAATTATTAGTTTAACACTTTAAACAGCTTAGAAAACAGCATTGGCATCAGGTAAATTGACATTATAGGGGATAGTTCCATAGGAACAATGTTGTAAATGAGCTATGAGCCAAATGATTACCCCCTGGTGGAGTTTCATGATATTGCTGTAGGGTGTGGTTATAAATTGGTGCCATATAATAACCTCAGGCCCTCATCACTGTTTTGTGGTCCTACTCTCAATTTATTTCTTTCCTTTTATATAGTAACTGTTTCAAACTTTTTTCTTTCTTCAGATCCCTATTTCCCTGTTCCCCACATACATAAAGCACATACTTTATTCTTTTACTTCTCTAGTAAGATTGAAGTCATCCCATTTGAACCCCCCCCAGCCTTCATTACATTTCATACCATAATTTCCCATTCTTTCCTTTCCTTCTGTCTCAAAGGAGGTATCCTTACTAAGTCAATTATTCTATGTATGTCCTTGAACTTGTCCCTTTCTGTTTTCTCCAAGTACCTGCTCAAGCAGTAATATTTCATGCATCTTTAATTTTTTTCCTTATCACTGACTTCTGTTTGTAAAAGTGCTCATCTCAATCCTTAAAAAAAGAAATTCCCTTAATTTTCCTGTATAACTCCTGTTCAGTAGCTAGCTTCTTCACTTTGACAGCTAAATTGAACACAAATAAACAAACTCAAGTTTTCTATATCCAGTGTTTCTATTCCTGATCACCTGATATTCATCAGCTTATTGTATTCACTCTTCCTGTTACTTTACTGAAGTTGTTTGGCAGCCCCTCTTGACCTTTTAATGATCGAATCTAGTGACTCTTTTTCAGTCCTGTAGAAGAAAACAATTCATACAAAACCTTTCAGAGACAATTTTTAAAAATGCAATCGTTTCTGCTTGGAGAGAGGTTAGATGAATTTCCTTGCTAAATCAGAGTACCCTCTCTTAAGCAACCTCCAACTTAAGGTTGCATTTTTACATTACATAATACATTTTACAGTTACAAATTACATATAAATCGTGAAACATAAGGTGAAACTCCACAACAAAGTAAAACAAAGATAAATAGTTTACACTTAGTAAGGGTTTTGATTGACTAAATGAAACAATATTGGCACACCCTTGGAGAAAATATCTTCTTGAAACAATTCCTCTCCCTTCAACTATTCCCGCTAAAGATTCCTCTTTCATTCTGCTCAAAGGAGAACAAAAAGATAAATGCTCTTAGTTGAATTAAGCAAAAAAGACATGAAACAACAAAATAAAATTTAGTTTGGTCACCATAAACAAGACTGATTTCTCTAACGATCTTATGTCCCCAAAATGGATTCAGGGTTGTTGTCAAGTGACACCAAGGACTTCAGAGTAAGAAAAGACATTGTCAAAATATTATTTCATATTTTTCTTCAGCTTTTAAAATTCTGAATTTAAATACCAAAAAAGATCATTTCTGTATGCACAGCAATGCAAAAAGAGAAGATTCTACATGAAATTTAATCTTCATTTCACACTTCTTGCTTTAAAAAAAGTATATAATCACATTTTTAAAAATTGTCCTGCTTGTATGTGCTTCCTTCTGAACTTTCTTCTGTGCATTTAAGAAAAAGTCAAATTACTCTTTTCTTTTTGGCATCGCTACTGCCACCTCTTCTTCCCCAGTTAACCTAGACAGAGAAAGAAAGAAGGAAAACTCTTTACTCCCTTTTTTTAAACAAGTATTTTTTATTTGTAATCTTTTATATAAATTTATTTATTTAACTTTTTACATTCATTTTCACAAAATTTTGGGTTCCAAATTTTCTCCCCATTTGT
>JAQQSK010005582.1:0-14839 GCA_028658325.1 Potorous gilbertii
TGCATCCTAACTCACTATGGAAATTCTGCGGCTGACCTGGAAACAAATGGACTAGTTTCTCTTACGAATATTCATATCTGTTCTTTAAAAGACCCGATGTGTTAAAAACATCAAGGGACAAGAGAATTTGACTGGGCAAGTCACTTAACCTCAGGGTCTCAGTTTCCTCATCTGTAAAATGAAAATGTTGTACTTGATAGTCTCTGAAATAGCAATAAGTCTATGATTGTCTCATCTAATCTAATCTCTTCACTTTGGCACATTGAGGGTGCTGGTTTTTGGATAGATCACTTGAAGCCTACAGGCATTTCTAAGACTAAATTCTGAGGCCCTGGGAGAATTTGAGGACTCAAGGGTCTTCATATGCACATATAAAGAGAGTAAGTTCATTTCATTAAAGTAAAAACTGTTGGAGGTTTATAGGACATACTTAGTGTGATAGGGTTTTTAAAACCATTGCTGGAGATTTTTCCCACACAGTCAACATCTAATCTCTGGCTTCAAATATTGAGATCACTCCACCTTCTATCTTCAAAGGTCATCTTCTCCTGTATTTGCTAGTATGTAAGAAATAGAGGATTTTGGGGGAAAACTATGTAAAATTATATGTGTTAACTGGCCTTGAATAATTATAAAAATTATACCTTGGAAGAAATCATTGACAAATGTTTGCGAAAGAAGTTCAACATGTAAAAATTATTAGAAGCAACTGAAAGCTTGTTGCATTGGAAAGCAAACTGGATATATCGTCAAAAGACCTAAGTTCTAATCCCAGTTGTGCCAATTATCATTTAGTCAGTCATTAGATATTAAGCAGGTACTATGTATCAGACATTGTTCTAGGTGCTGGGGATTCAACAGTAAAAATAAAACAATCCCTGCTTACAAGGTGTTTATATTTTATTAGGGGAAACAAGACATACACATTTTAAGTGTATACACATAGATAAATACAGACACATTTTAAGTATGTACAAATATATAGATGCATAGATAGATAAAGTGATGTCCCTAAGATATGTGTGTAAATATATCTTTATATTTATATATCTCTTAGGGAAATAATTTCACCTCTTTGAGACTCAATCTCTTCTTCTATAAAATGAGGTAGTTGAATTCAGTGATCCATCTACTTCTTTCCAGCTTTAGACCTATGATCTGATAAAGCTGTGAAATTGACCCGGAATCAAAGGATCATAGAAACTTTGATATCATCTGGTCCAAGACCATCATTTCAACAATGTGGACCAGAACTCATTCGTGGCTACTGTGCTTCTTTTCCACGCCCTCCACACTACATCTGCCACAAGCACTCCACACTCTCTATGGATAGCATTAAGATACCAATGGTCATATGGGTGCCCATTGGTCACTCCTCACCCCCACCCTGGGTGATCAGCCCCTCTTAGATAGTACATTTCTTTGATGACATCTCTTATGCTACTTCAATGATATCATTTGCATTGGCTGTGTCCTCCATGTCTGAAATGTTCTTCATCCCCTACTCTACCTCTTGAAAATTCTGATTTCCTTCAAGACAGCTCAAGCACCACTTTCAACATAAAGCATTTGCCAATCGCTGGTGCCCTCCCTCCTTGAACAACCTTGTACTTATTTCATGGATAATATAGATATACATGTGTGTTATTTCCTCTATTTAGAATGTAAAGTCCTTAAGGGCAGGGGCTCACTCATTTTTGTTTTGGTATGTCTAGCCATAGGGGCAATGTCTGGCAAAAGGAACTTAATAAATGCTTGTTGACCTTCTGCTGTATAATTCACTGTTCAGTATATGCTGCAGGCATTCTTACCACCAGAAAATATCTCTCTCCCACATGCTTTTGGGGGATACTAAACTTGAGTTCTGTAGTCACTTTAATTTTGTAATTTTAATTCTGTAATTTCAGTCTCATGGTCATACAAAATCCACAGAAAAATAGTGACATGGAAAAAGACAGGCCTTTGTTTTAGGGGAATGTTTGACATCTTTAAGAGAACCACGGTTTCCCAAAGGCCATCTGGCCGCCCCCCCCCCAAAAAAAATGCTGGCATCTCCTCTGCATAGTTTTTAGTATCTGCTGCTGGCTATGATGTGCCGGTGATTGGTTTAGTGGAAATCGTTCTTCAAAGCTAGAAAGGGAGGCGCCAGGCTGTGCAGAGTTATTTTATCATCTCTAATGTTTTCTTAAGGAATTTCCCACCTTACCTGCAACCTGCCATAATAACCTTCACAGACTCATGGCTTATAGAGTGGCTCTTTGGAGCTTGAAAGCATTTTCAATGAAAACACACCTATCACTTGAATTTTTGTGAAGAAGGAATCACTCTACTTAAATTTAGGGATGATTTCCTCCAGGCACTGAGAGGAGTGAGTAATGGTCAGTATTTTCTTGTTGAAGTAAGTGCCCCCAGGAAGTAGAGATCTTGCCAATTCAAATTATTTTCTGCTTCCCCATGCCCTGCTCTTTTATACAGTGTTTACGCAGTCCAACACATCAGCCCTTATAGACTTGGAATCACAACATTTAAGAGTTAGACTGCAGAGGCCACCTTGGAAAAGAATTCCCCCTATGACATACCAGACGAATGGCTATCCAGTGTCTGATTAAAGATCCCCAGTGAGAAGGAGCTCTCCTACCTCCTCCTCCCCAGCCAGCCTGACCCACTTTGGAATGGCTCAAATTGTTAGAAAGATTCTCCTAGCGTCAAGACCCAAGGCTACTTCTTGGCAACTTCTGCCCACTGCTCTTTGTCTAGTCTCAAGAACAGACCATGTTCCACGGGACAGTCCTTCCTTGATACTTGAAGAAAACTGTCATGATGCCTGCCAATCCTGGCCCCTACCCCTTACAAATTTTCCCTTCTCTAGACTAACTCTTCCAAATCTTCACCGGTTTGTATTCTCCAGTTTAAAAATATGTTAATTAAATAGTAGACTGACTAATTGACACATGTAGTTGATTTCATATATGTATGTATGTATAGTTACATTAAATAAGTATCTATATGCTTTAATATATAAAGTACATATATTCCCTGGGCGTGTATGTAAATATATCTGTTAACATGTATATATGTATGTTTGTGTATGAGTAGAAATTTGGAGCTAGAAGTCCTGGATTTGAGTCCTGACTTTGCCACTTTTAATATGTGTGGCCTTGGAAGACAGACAGATAGATAGATAGATAGATAGATAGATAGATAGATAGATAGCCTAGTTCTTACAGAGCAAACATAGTCTGCTACCATACTAGACATAAGAGGACTGAAGTTCAAATCTATGGGTTTTTTTTTTAATTTTATTTTAATGATGAGTCCTTGATCAGTCCCATCACTGGGCATATGGATATAGGCGTGTATGTGTGTATGTGTGTGTACATACACACATAGACATATGTATATATATACATCATGTACATGCATATACATTATACACACATATATATACACAATATATCATATGCACATGTACACACATATATACACAATATATATTATATACACAAGTATGCACATATTTAACACACGTATATAATAATAGCTAGTTTTATATAGCTCT
The DNA here is from genome assembly GCA_028658325.1 of Potorous gilbertii. Classification (NCBI taxonomy): domain Eukaryota; kingdom Metazoa; phylum Chordata; class Mammalia; order Diprotodontia; family Potoroidae; genus Potorous; species Potorous gilbertii. The sequence goes on from JAQQSK010005582.1 coordinate 3,560, forward strand.
TTAAGTTTTGCACAGCACTTTCCAAACATCTCATTTGACTCTCACTACCATCCTGGAAAGTAGGTGTTGATATTATAAACCTTATCCTCATTTTATAGTTGAGGAAACTGAGGCAGACAGAGGTTGTGATTTGCCCAGTGTGTGTCTGAGGTTACATTTGAACTCAGGCCTTCCTGACTCCAGGTCTAGTATTCTATGTACTATATGCATATATATATATGTGTGTGTGTGTGTGTGTGTATAAAACACACACAAAAATGTACATATATACATACACAAGTGTACATACACATACATATGTATGTATGCATATGCCCCGAAAACTCCTTCCACCAGTCTCCACACCCATCCTCATTTTGAAAACTTCTAGCAAAGAAGAGAGTGCCCCTTCCCCTCCTCCTGAGTGTGTGTGTCCCTTCCATCAAGCTGATACAAAATCTGCTTGGTACTCCTCATTCCTAGTTGTGCCCTCTATGGACAAAGAGAACAAGTTTCCTCTCATTTTCATGTGCGACACCATCAGGTTCTTGGAAGACCATCATCCTATGCCCTTTACTCCTTCGCTTTTCCATGTGAGACAGCCCACTCTTTGCATCAGACTTCATTATTCACATGCATCCTTTCTATCTCTCTCCTTCCAACCCACTCTCATTCTCCCCAACCATCTCAGACAAGCCTCTGTTCTCTTGTTGACATTTCTCTCTCAGATGAGTTCATAACAACAGGTAACACTTCATTCTTTCCCCCCTTTCCAGGCCTTTCTCCACCCCCTTCACATCTATATCACTTGGACTAAAAGGTACCAGACAAGGAGGTAATGTGAATGACCAGGGAAAGGGCAGCAGTTTTCCAAGATTTGTTGACATCTTCTCTCCTCTGACCCTTGTCCAGGGTTTTCTACTCTCTTCAGTGTTGATCTCAGTGAACCCCAGAATTTTCAAAGTAATCAAGAGTCTATTTTTTTTTTGCATTACTGATTTAGAACCTAAAAGAATTCAGCCTGAAATAGCTTAGAATTTATCCCCAAAATTAGAAACATAGATAACTGCCTTCCCTTGGAGCCTATAAATTGGCAAATTCAATATGAGGACCAAAAGGCTCTTCTGTAAACATTTATGATTCACTTGACAATCTCAGGAGTAGAGGTCTGGGTTGTGAGAGAGTGAGATTAGGGATGGTGTGTGTGGCTCAGTTTTATCCCACAGTTATTGCTGTGACTTCACCCTTCCAGTAGCCCCACCCTCCAGATCCCCTGGGCACAAATAAAGGGAAGATGGTGGATTAGTCTTTGCTGTAGAGCAGAGATCAGAAAGCCTAGGGGCAGGTGCTTGGGACATTGTAGGCAAACAATTGGGGCTGGGCAGAGAGGCCTCTGTAGGAGCTAAGTGAGAGCCTGGAAAGGTTGAGAAGCTGGAGAAGTTTGTGTTCCCCAACTCCATCTTGGAGACTCCAATGTGGTAGAGTAAAGAGAGCATAGGATCCAGAGCCAGAAATCCTGGGTCCACAGCCCAGCATTGTCAAATACAAATTGTCCCCTGGAATAAATCACATTGGACAGAGGTTTACAAGGATGGATGGATGAGTGGGCAGAGAGAAGAAGGGATGATGAAGGAAGAAGAAAGGATGGAAGGATAGATGAAGAAGGGATGGCTGGATAGAAGGGAACGGAGGACTGGAGAAAGGGATGAAGGGAGAGGGATGGACAAGGGGGAGAGAAGTTTGAATGGATTGGTGTTTACACATTAAGAATCCTTGAAAAACAGAACATGAAAATGCCTACTTAGGGAGCCCTAAAAACCCAATCCCACTTTGAAACCTGAGCCTGCCTCACTGCTGCTGAGCTCTCTGCTACTGAATATGAAGCTCCCCCTTTAGGAAGAGCAGGTTGACCTTTCAGTAAGGGGGGTGCCCTGCCCCCTCAGACTTTGATTTTGTCAGATGTCATGTACTCAGCAGGGTTGATGCTGGATCCTAACTGGCCTGAGAGACCCATAAGAAAGCCTCAGAATTATTCTGAGAGTAATGCTGGTCATTAATGAAAGGAAATGTCAAAAATCACATTTCTCCCTGAAGTTATTAGACCACATCTGCTTGTACAACATGGCTGACATGAGAGATGTCATACCCCTCTCCCATCTGTATCTTCTACTAATTCACACAATGAAAGCAACAAGAGAAGGAATCATTTTATTTTCAACATGCTAAATAGCCACTTTACAGGCAATCAATTGTCAGCATGGTACCCAGATGGCTTCTCTACCCTTTGGGAAACCTGGCTGTGTTGGAGACTCTGCTTCTAGATCATTTAGATAGGAGGACTCTTTGGAGTCATACAGATAAGAAGAGAATTCATCTGCACACAACATATAGCCCCATTCCTCATCTCCTGTGTCAAGTCAGAAGACCTGGGCTCAGATTCTCTCTCTGATGCTTACTAACTCTGAGATCATGGGCATGTCACTAAGGCTTCTTCCTGGGCCTCAATTTCCTCATCTGTAAAATGAGAGAGCTAGACTCATTGGCTTCTAGAAGTTATCTACCACTGGGATTTTGATCATTGAGACAAGGTGGAGATTTCTAACACTAAATGGGTTATCATTAGCAAATTGCCTCAGTTTCCTTATCTCTAAAATGGAGGGGATAGACTAGATGTTCTCAGGTCCAAACCTATGCCTGTGATTCTGTGGTCCTGTCACCTGCTCCCTGTGTAAAAGTCACTCATGGATAGAGGAAAACATTTGCACACACCCAAATATAAAAACTGCCTTGGTCAGGAGCCCCAGGGGTCAGCTCAGTAAGAGAACATTGACAAATGCTTGGCAAACAGACAAATGCTTCAACACAGACCTTACACACTATAGGCTGTACCAACTCCCATTCACACACACACACACAAACACACACACACATACAAAGTGAACACACAAGTAGGAATCTGAACAGATTCAGAGAATCTAGTTTGGCTTAGAAACTCCCATGGAATCTCACATGTAGCAAGGAGCCCTGAGAGGTGAGTTAGGATCTCGAACAAAGGAAGAAAGCTTGAGTCCACTTTGGGGCAGATCCAGGTATTCCATTCAGCCAAAGACCTCCACAGCAAATTCCTTGCTATCTTCACAGAATTGTAGAATATCAGGATGAGAAGGTATGTCAGCATGGTGTTGTGGCTAGACTGGAGAGCTGGAAAACATGTTCAAATCCTGCCTAGGCCATTTATTAGCTGTGTGACCTTGGGCAAGTCATGTCTTTCTGTGCCTCAGTTTCCTCATCTGTAAAATGAAAGAAGTGGTTCTACAATTCTTTCTGGCTCTATCTTCAGCCATTTAGTCAGTACCTAAACAGGAATATCCAGTATAGTAACCTTCATAACTGGTCATCCAGACTTTGCTTGAAGATTTCCAGTAAAGTGAAGCCCCTCTCTCACAGAGTCCCCCATCTCTCTACTCAGATCCTTGTCACATCAGTCCCGGTCTATTCCAATGGCATCCTGATTGGCCTTGCTGTCTACTGTGTCCTCCACAAAGGACTGTAATTAACACTAGCCGGCACATGCCTGAGTACAGTAATACAGATGAAATTGCCCTCCTTAGATCGCCTCCTCTGATTCTTCCAATCCTGGTCTTGGCAGCCAAGTGGCCGTTGGGGTCCCACAGGGTCATCCATGCTATGAAGGAGAGACATGGGCCATTGTATTCTCTGGCTTTCTCAGCAAACTTGGAGAAGGTCTCTTTGTGCGTTTGTGAAAGGGAGAAGGGAGAGTGAGTCACCTTCTCCCTTTGATCAAATGTGTGTCTCTGTAGTCACTTGATTTTCATCAAGCAGATCAGGTGACTAAAGGATCCTCCGTCTGTTGGCTTCTGGAGATTTTCAGTAAAAAGCCTTCTTATTTACACAACTTTTTGTCAGGGGCAAAATTGAACTTCTTTGTTCTGGAAAAGAAAGGCCATGTTTTTTTATGTATACTCAATACTATGTAAATACTTCTCAACCTATGGCTGAGGTTGATTGACATCATGAGACATTGTGTAACAACCATACAGTGCAGGTGTGGGCAAATGTTTTGACAACCCAGATGGTGAGAACTCTTTTCTAAGCCAAATTAAAGTATGGCCTGGAGGACAAGATATGATTCTGACACTATGGTATCTAATGATTGAAACTTAAAAGTACCAGAGTCTGGCCATGTTGTTTCCCTATTCAAACACCTTAAGGGGTCCTTGTTGTTTGTAGGATAAAATATAGACATCTCAGTTTGGCCTGAAAGGCCCTTCACTGGGGCCTTTAACCTGGTTCCAATTTCCTTTTTCAGACTCATTTCCTTTCTCTGAACTCTTTGTTGCAGTCAGACTTGGATGGCTAGCTATTTCCTGAAACTGATATTCCACAGGTCTTCTTTCTTTCTTGCCTAGGAGGCAGCCCCTCCTCATCTCTGCCTCTCAGAATCCTGTGGAATGGGACTCAGGCATCAGAAAGGGGTCACTCCATTACCCCTTCCCCTTCTTCACATGCACAGATGTCAGTAGTATACTTGCCCCTGTAAAACTGGTGTGGGTAAGAAGGTAGAAAAAGTACAAGATTATAGTCCCAGGACTTGGATTCAGATCTCACTTGCATCATTTATTACCTGGGCCACCATGGACAATCAAAGGATGTTTATTGATAATTCAGCATCAAGTCTATTTAACAAGCCCATACTAAGCTTCAGTTATATGCCAGATTCCATGGTAGATGCTGGAAACACAAAGGCAAAAAAGATAAGTCTTTGCCCTTGAGTTTTACCTTATCAAGGGAGTTACTTCTCTCTCTAGGCCTCAATTTTCTCATCTATATAATGACCTCTGAAAAAATATGGACAAGAATAGGAAAAGGAGGCCCAGAGAGGCTACAATCTGCAGTATTTCTGGCAGTATCCACACCAGTGGAATCTTGATTCCATCAAAACCCTCTCTACTATGGAGAGGCAGAAAGGGCCAGTGGATGGTCTGTCTGTATTTGTCCTTCATATTCGAAGAAGACCTTGACATCAAAGAAATGATGTCATGACTTGCACGATTTTGTTTTGAGGGAGGGAGATCTCTGCAAGGTGATCAGCCTCACTTTCTCCTCCTGAGTCATCTGGGTTCAGTGACTAGTAGTCATCAGGATGACTGGAGATGGCCCAGGATGCAATGGGAGACTTTGGCCTTTTTAGGGTGGCCTTTTCGGGTACTCACTTAGAGGAAGGTAATCACCATTGAGTGAATAGGCATCTTTAAGAAGTAGTCAGGGAATGGTCCTTTTTAATGAACAAAATAAAAAATAGCTAAATCTACAGAAACTGTTAACTAGTGATGTTCACTCTCTAAGCCAGCCATTAAGTCGAATTTGGGGCAGGGACCTATTGTTATCCCACCCATGGGCTTCAGAGTACACTGGGTTTAAGGTTTTGAGAATGAGAAGGAAGGCAGGAAGGAAGGCAGGCAGGAAGGAAGGAAGGAAGGAAGGAATGAAGGAGGGATGGAAGGAAGGGAGGGAGGAAGGACATCTAGCCAGAAACCCAAAAGCCACAAAGGAAAGAGAAAGGGAGACAGAAGGGAGAGGATGAGGTGGGTTACCCAGCTAACTGGGTCCCCACTCAGGCAGCTCGGTCTACTCGCAGTTTGTGTTCATCCTTCATTTTCAAAGAAGACCATGACACCAGAGAAATGATGACATGACTTACACTTGACTTTGTTTTGAGTGAAAGAGGGCTGTGCAAGGTCACCAGCCTCACTTTCTCCTCCTGAGCCATCTGTATCGAGTGACCAACATGTACTAATAGAATGTAAGCACCTTGAAGCCAGGGTTTATTCCATTTTCACCTCTGAATCTCAAGCACTTACCACAGTGCCTGGCATTTAGTTGGCACTTAATAAATATTGAATGGATACTGAATTACCAGGGAATGGAATAACCAGCATTTTTTTTCCAAGCAATTTTTCCTTGATTCCATATGGAGTCAGTGATATGTGATCTTAGTTTGAGGGGAAAAGGTTGATCACATCAGATGGGGAATCTGGAATCCTGAATTTTACCTTTTTCTCATTTTCCCACCTCACCAGACTTTGGCTTCTCAACCTATGACACAGAGAAGTGAGTTGGTAGGAACATGACCCCAGAACCATAAGGAGCTAAAGAAAAGAGGGGAACATAAAGGAGATGGAAATTTCATGGGTCTGGAAGCTGTGGTTTAGAGGCCATGTGGTACAAAGGAGAGAACTCTGGAAATACAGTCCAGAAGACCTGATTTGAGATCCTCCTTCAGACACATCCAGGCTATGCGATCATGAGCAAGTGATTTTGCCTCTCCATGTCTCAATTTCTTTTAATAAAATGAATATATTGAACTTACTGGCCTTTAATATCCAGCTTTAAACCTATAATTCCAGATCGAGGTATTCAGCAGCTGTCACTAATAGCCCAAGGGAAAACTCCCTATTTAATCTCAACTGCCAGAAGAGATCACTAATTATTCTGACATTTCTGCAACACTACTTAGGACATCAAGTCATAAAACACTAACGTCGCCAAAGAATTCAAGTGAAGGATATCCCAAGGAACAATGGAGAAGCGTACGGTGGGCATGAGCAGGATGCAGCACAACCCAGACAATGAATTATGCAGAAGAAGTGGTGCAAGGATTCATCAGAAAAGGCTGATGCAAAAAAAAGGAAAAGAAAAATGACGTGGCCATGGAACAGTGAGGGAGAAATTGTTTTCAGCTTGGGTACTCTACTGCTGTCCTTTTCACATTAAGTGAAGTCAAGGAAGGCCTTGACCACTTGGAGTGGACTTTCTGTGACAGACTTATACAAGGATATGGATAAGAGTCTCGTAAGATGGGCAGGTATGGCATGTGTTGCTATTTGCGTCATTGAAAGAAATAGCCACATTGAAGAAATCACAGATTTACTGGAGTGTTACTTAGGGCTTCTTTCTAGAGCAGAGATATTAAATATTTTCACAGCCCACAACATTCTTGAGTGTGGCCCAAACCAGATCAAATTGGGAAATATTTAACAAAATAAAATAGGATAAGACATAAGTAGAATCGAGGGTTAGTGTTTTTCTACATCAGTATGTAGCACACAAGAATCCTTATATACAGATTCTCTTGTTATTCAGTGGTTTCAGTAGTATCCAACTTTTCTTGGCAAAGATTCTGGAATGGTTTGCCATTTCCTTCTCCAGTTCATTTTACAGATGAGGAAACTGAGGCAAACAGGGTTAAGTGACTTGCCCAGGGTCACACAGCTAGGAAGTGTCTGAGGCCAGATTTGAGCTCAGGAAGATGAGTGTTCTTGACTCCAAGCCTGGCATTCTACCCACTGTGCCACTTAGCTGTCCTTGTACAGTTTAGTGACCCTAAATTGAATGTGACACCATTTTTCTATGGTATAACATCCTTTAAAGTATATTTTTATACCTCAAGTAGTCGGCCTTTCCTAGTCACCCTAATTCATTTTCTCTTGCTCTCTTGAAATAACTTTGTATCACTTTATATATACTTTTGTTTTTGTGTAGCAACTGTTCTGCGTCATTCCATTTGGATATTAAAGATATAGTTGTCTATAATTTCTGGTACAGCACTTAGCAAAATACTTATCCTATTTCTCTACATGTTGTATCCTTTCCATGAAGTTCCTATATCACCTTCCTGATGTCATGGTCCTCTTCAAGAATGAAAGACGGACAACCAACTTCCTACGGACAAGAGTTCTAAGATTGTAGATTTAGAGCTAGGAAGACCTTAGAGTCCAAGTCCAATCCCTTCATTTTATAGATGAGGAAACTGAGATCCAGAGAAGTTAAGTATTAGTTAGCATCACACTGCTAGTAAGTGGTGAAAGATCCTGATCTTCTCGACTCCACTTCTTTCTCCTTTACATGACTCTCTATCTCCTAACAGGGACTTTATTTTTGTCTTTATATCTCCGTAGTCTGGCATGGTACTTTGCACTTGGTAAGAGCTTAATAATACTTGATGGATTAAATTAAATTAAATTTTGAAAGGCTTCTGTTAATAAGGTTTGGTGGAGACAGAGACTAGTCAGATATAGAATAGATGGATGGAGACTTGGGGTTGGAGGAACGCTTCCACTGGAAGTGGTCAGTGAAGATTAAAATGTGGGATAGATTCACAGGACTTGAGCTTGGATAGCCATCTGTGTGGTCACTGTGATGTGTTTCAGGCATATTCATCATTACCATTTCTTCCCTTAGGGATGGCTCCTGCTTTTTTTCTCTGCTCATACACAGAATATGTATACCAAATAAGGGAAAGGCAATAAAACTGTGATCATATATACAATCTGAATTGCACCAGCTGAGCTGGCTCCTGATTCCTATCTACCAAGAAGGGCCTTGGCAGAAATAGTCCTGGAACAGATATGTAAGCAAGAGGTCTTTCCAAAGCAACATGGCTGGAGGGAAGAGTCTGAAAGAATCTCTAACCATCTGGCCAACCAGCAATCAAAACAAAGACTGTCTCCTGCATCATCAAATAAAGAGGGATCTCAAGGACACAGGGTTTAATTTTTAGAAAAGCACCAACCCATGCTGGGTACATGAGGAAACTTGGGAAATAAGGACGCATTTTATGTTTTAGGGTTTCTTTGGATCTATAAACTGTAAATGAGCTCTGCAGATGTTTAGGATTTGTCTGGCGAATGAGTCAGGGGCATCTCCTCCTATCCAGGTCCTTTCTGTGTTTTCTTCTCCTAATAGAATGGAAGTTCCCTGAGGATAGGGACTGTGTTGCTTGCTTATATCTGCGTCCCTGGCTCAATGCCTGGCACACAAGTATATATTAGCTGTTACATCTGTGTAGTGAAGAGCTGCTATTAGAGTATGGGTATCATAGCATCACAAATTTGGAACTGAAAAGACTCTGGAAGCTGTCGTTCCAGATCATAGGATCGTTGACTTAAAACTGAGAAGAGTCACTCAAGTACCAAGCAGCAGAACTGGGATTCATCTTTAGATTCCCTGAACTCAACTTCAGCACACTACCCACTGCCCTGTACTGCCTCTTGGGATGGCATTGATGGAGTCAGGGTAATATGCTGTGTGTGATAAAGATTATAGCTCTCATACTGTCATCTTGGTCTACTCTTGTCCGTATTTCCGAAAAAGCATCAAGACATTTTCTAACCAAACTGCTGCAGACCGTTTTTCTCTGATAAAAAAAAAAACCTTTGCATTGCCACAGTACTTCAATGTTGACAAAAAACAACAAGCATTAGGCACTTACTGTGTACTAGACACTATGCTAGACACTAGGGATAGGCATTAGTGATAAGATTTCATTGGTATAAGGAATTCCTCTAGATGCAAGTGAACACCTGCTCTGTAGCTTAGAGGCTCAGTTGTCTGGAGAACCGAGAAACTAAGTGACTTAGTAGGATCCACATCGCTGAAGGAGCAGAAACACAGATGGGATTCCAAAACCATCTGTGCATTTGAGTGTCGGTGTTACTATTAGAGAAGCAACCTGGTGCAGTAAAAAATATCCTGGACTTCAAATCCCAAAAACCTGGGTTCAAATCCCATCCCAGACATCCGATTGTCTGGGCAAGGCACTTTACTTTTCTGGTCCTCAGTTTCCACATTTGTAAAAATAGGAATAATACTTCATAGGGTTTTTTTGAGAATCCAAAGAGATGACGGAAATAAAGCCCCTTTTCAACCTTGATGTGCTATAGAAATGTCAGGTCATTATTAAAATGCTTTAAAGTGTACATTGGAGTGTCCTCATAATGAATACTCCATGAGGGGAGAACATTGATGTGTGACTAAGTGAAATGACAATAAGTCTTGGAACTGGGATTTGCATCCAGGTATTTTGATCAATTGCACTAAATATTGTTTGTTACTGGTTGGTGCAGTGGAGAGAGTGCCAGATCTGAGTCAGACATCTTCTGGCCTCAGACATATACTAGCTGTGTGACCCTGGACAAGTCCTTTAACCCTGTTTTCCTCAGTTTCCTCACCTGTAAAATGAGCTGGAGAAGGAAATGAAAATCTCTGCCAAGATAACCCCAAATGGAGTCATGAAGAATTGAATATGCCTGACTTTTGACCCCTTCCACTAAGTCATACTCAAAGTCTTAAGTTTCCTATGTAGACTGGCCATCTGTTTTCTCTCATTTGTTTCCTGTGATCAGTACTGATAAAAATCATCATTGTTAGAACAGCAGTAGTGATAGTGGTGCTTTCTCTGAACCTATGCTAGATTGAGCGGCTAAAAAACATGGGTTGTTTTGATTGGGTATAGACTTTGAACCTTTAACCTATCAAGCACATCAAGACTTCCCCATGAAATGGCAGTCTAAATACTATAATTTGGAATAAAACTGACTTCTCTAAGGGAAGCATTTTCAGAGGTGAGAAATGAATGTGGCTAAATGGGAAAGTCCTAGATCTGGTGTCCAGGCACCTGGGTTCAAATCCCAGCTCTACCACGTGCTACTTGTGTGACTGACTTTCCATGTCTAAGCCTCAGTTTCTCCTCCCGTATAGAAGGAGAGGGGTGGACTTGATGACCTCTGAGCTCCTTTGCACCTCTTTGTGCTCCTAAGAGTCTATGCCTTCTAAGAACCCTTCCAGCTAAAAAAAAAAAAAAAAAGCTTCCAAATGCCCAGATAGGACTCTGAATATTCCAATATGGAGACTAGTGGGAGGCTCCCTTCCCCCAAGTACTCTGAGTTCTTTACAGAGGAGAAAACTGAGATACATCCACTGGGGAGTATTTTTATTCCATTTGTGGAAAATCATGTATTAAAATGGCCAATTACACTGGAATGGAAAGTCTGTTAGTGCTGAAATTGGCTTTGGAGATTATCTAGGTCAGCTGCTTACAGATGAAGAAACTGAGGCTCAGAGGGATCCAGTAGCCTGCCTAGAACTGGAATCCAGAAGTGAGAATCTACCAGGCCTGCTGCCCTGCCTTTGTGTTCACACACCCTTCTCACTCAGATGCAGCTCTCTGACAAAACCCATTTCATGTAGGCCTAAAGCTCAGAGTTGAGATGCAGCTGTAATAAATAGCAGCGACTCAGTGGTGGTGTCAGCTGTTATATTAATATTTATTGAGCTCCCATGGTGTATTTTGTGCTGTACAAAACATAGAATAAACCTGATACCCTCTCTGGGAATCACATTTCATAAAACAGCCCACACAGCAACCAGGAAGTATCCTGGCCTTTCTCTCTCCCTCTGCCTCCCTTTCTCCCTCCCTCCATCCCTCCTTCTCCCCCCCCC
>JAQQSK010005583.1:0-14839 GCA_028658325.1 Potorous gilbertii
GTCAGATTCCCCAGATTCACCAAATAATCCTAATATGATTGGTAGTATTCTAACTCAAGATTGATGGATGTTGAAAAGCCTGAGAGAAGTGAAGTAACTCACACACAACTAGCAGCTAAGTGTCCTTGGCTGGATTTGAACCTTGATATCCCTGATTCTGACATCCATGAGGTCATCTAGCTGCATTTGAAGCCTGGACCTCAGATAGAATAAATATCTTTTAATAGCATGGTTTTACATGAATGCCATTTTTCTTATGTATTTGTTGTTAGATACATGAAGTACAGCTTCTGTCCCCATTCTTTGATAGACAACCTGTGTAGAAGATGTTTTATGCAATTGACTATATTCTGAGTGCTATGACATGATTTCCTCTCTTGCTTGGTATTGTCAACTGGAGGACCACTCAGTTTTATCTAAAAGATGAATGAGCTGGGAAACTGGGTCTGAGCTTGGAGGGTAAGGACCTTAAACAATCAATATTGGTGGTTAAGGAATAATCTATACACAAATGAAGCACCTTCGTGATGTCACTTTTTGATGTCACCTTTGCTGTGCATCATTGCAATCTCAGTATTGGATTAGGATTAGGCTGCTTGAATTTCTGCTATCTGATTAACGTTTTAGTTCTATTGCCTTAAAGATTGATGAGAGATGGGCAGTATTGGTTGCATTATTGTAGTCCATATAGTTCAGCTCCCCTCTCTACTTACTGTGTAGAACAGGATAAGTCGTTCCAGAGAAGGATACTCAGCTTGTTCCTCCTCCCCCTGAGACTTCAGTTCTTTTGGTTTCCCCTAGAGGAATATGGCTTCTCCATCTCAGTGTTTGCTCACAATGGAAGCCAGGTCCATGTGGCTAGTGTGTCCTGCAAATACCATTAGGACTTCTTTGGTATTCCACCCATGAAAATATTCTTACTCCTACAGTCAATAAAAGAAGTGGAAGGAGATGATGCCATACAAGAAAAAAAGGGTAAAAGAAGGAGGAAAATGTTTTCATTCTTCCAGTAAGTTCTTTATATATTTATAACAAAATTCTTATTGAGTTAAACCATTTTCTCTCTACATGGTTGTAAGTGTTTCAGCACTTGTACAACACAGCCTTACCCATCTGTTTGTCCTCTTTGTCTTAGAGCCCTGTTAGTCATGGAAAGACTTTGTTATTCATGTTTTTTCTCAGTCTTTTTGTCCCCCTCCCTCTTTCAGGCTTCCTCACTCCCTCCCTTTCCTATCTTATTTTTCTTAGGTTCACTCAGGTTTTTGGCTCTAAAATCTCTCCATAGCTTGATTATATTTTACATTGAAATGAGAACATACATTAAAATAAATCCTATTAATTCACTTTGAATTTCAGATGTTTCCACCAGAGATCCAAAAAACAGAAAAAAGAACAAAAAGAGAAGTCCAAAATGCCAATTGCAAAAAGGTATTTCCATATTCATTTTTGGTATGTTAATATGATTTTCAGTATTTACTTTAATATTCATCAGCTTTGTAGTGACTGAGCTATCAAATGGGTTTGTTTGACTAGAAAATAAGGCATGTCAACTTACAGAATCCAGACATGCATCTTCTTCGGCTCTATGAGGAGATACATTTTCCTGGTATGCTTTGTATTCCTGGAGTTGTTGCCTAGCTTTAGAGAAAAACAGGAGCAGTAGAAAGCTAGAACTTTTATATGTTGAAAGACACAGTATATACCCATGTCAAGACACAAACAGATGCATATTCAAATACCACATAATATTGGAAAAGTTATCCCTTCCCCTTTCATAACATGCACTTAAAAACAAGTATTCTCACTGCAACTTCAAAGCAAGATATATTTTTTGTGCTTCTTTGGAAATGTAAAATTTTTGAATTTTTGTGTAATGTTTACTTTTTAGTACCATTCTGCAAGTTGTTTAGGTATAGTGTGTTTTGCAAAGTACTGCAAAAAGTAAAATAAATAGAATAGAAGGAAAATAAATATTTATTATCACAAATTTAACAGAAACATTTAAACATGTGTGTTATCTTATTCTAATAAATTAAAAACCATTTATTAAACTTCAAATATGTACCATCTTCTGTACCATGTACTGGACTTGCAACTAAAGACAAAAGACAGTACCTCAAGAAACTCACATTATTAACCTGAACACCACACATGGTTAAATAGGACTGAACAGGGATTTTGACAGGAAAAAAAAGTGAGAGAATCAATAGATGGCAGGCACAAGAACTAAGAAGTGTAGAGAAAAAGTCTTCCTGTAGAAGATGTGATTATAACTTGAAGTTGATGGAAGCCTGGAAGCCAGAAGGTAGAGATAGGAAGAGGAGAGCACTGCTGGAATGAACAAAATTGAGAAACATACCCTGAGCAGAGGCAGGGAATGTCTTGTTCAACCATATTGCAATAGTTCAGAAAAGAAGAAAGCTTGCACCAAGGTAGGACGTAATGGCAGAGGAGGGAAGGGAGCATATTCTAGAAATGTTGCAACAGCAAATCATCAGTTAGTTAGCACCGGATTGGATATGGAGGTGAAAGATGAGAATTTGAAATGGCTTCTTGGTTGTGAGCCAAGGAGACCAGGAGGATGGTGGCACCCTGGAAAGTAGTAGTGAAGTTTGGAAGGTAGCTGAGAAAAGTGATTTTTTCTATTATGTTAATCAAAAATTATTAAATTAGAATTGAAGTTTTCCTTTCTATTTCCTTATTCCTGGACCAGTCTCTGAAGGAGAATTCTGATAGCTGAGACTACCCTCATCCTTACGGGCCTTGCTACTTGATCTTGGGCTGGACCCCACCTAAATAGGAGACTTTCCTTTTCTTTATAGTGTAAACGAATCTTATTTAGGTAAATTCCAGTCCTAAAGCCTTAAGCCAAAGCTTGTGACATCCCTCCATTGGAGTCCAGGGGAACCTACTTCTTGAGGGACAAAACCAACTAGAGTGGTCTGGGTAGAGATGAATTCCTTTATCTGTGATTGGATTAAGCCACACCCTCAACAGCAGAACTAAAGCCTGATAGCCTACTTCCTCATTAATATGTCCACCCCCTCATTAATTGTTCACTAATTAGATTGCTCCTGAAAAGGGCTTTCCATTTTCTAAAAATATTTAAGGAATTCAGTGTCTTCATGAGGTGCTTTTGGTTACCAAGGGAGATCACTGACCATCAATTTATTAATTATCAGCTAGTCCAATGAACAAACTGGTGATTAATAACCTGGAAAGTATCTCTGGCTGTTCATTCATCTCAATTTGGTGAACACAAAGAGAATCAGAGCTCTGCCCCTCAGATTTTTTCAGAAAACTCTTCTATATCTTTTGCAATGAAGTGGAAAATTGTCCACAAGAGTGGGCTTTCTGTTAGCATTCTGAGTGTGACTTGATTCTCTCTCCGTTACAAGTAATTACATCTTGTCTGGGTTCCATATCTGTTTTCAGTGTATTGTATTCTTTGTGCTATGGTCTTTTGATTTTCACTCTCACAGTTTTGGGGGGGCAAGGGAAGCCAACGATACATTGTGGCCTCTTTAAACAAGATCTGCTGGACTGGACTAAATGGAGATAAATGGAAAATTCGGGTAGACAGTCTGAGAGCTGCCTGGGAAAGATGGGGTGTTCTGAACTTTGGTGCACAAACTCCAGTTTGCTTGCAGGGAACCACAAAATCATAGCAATGCAGGGTTTCCCAAAGCAAATATGGGCCACTGAGGGGTGAAAACATCTCTCAAGTTACAATCCTTGCCTTCAGGTCTTTATGCTTGTGGGGTTACATATCAGAGAGTAGGTGTCTCTCACATTGACCTGTGTTTTTAAGAATCTCCTTATAGTAGAGAAAGTAATTAAATTATTGATTAACTAAATAATTTAAGAGAAAATAATTGAGTGAAAAAGTGACAAAGGAAAAGAACTTGCCTTTAGAGAGTAAGTTAACTAGGGAAAGGAATTAAATGGCAGAAGGAAGACATAATTTTATCTGAACTTTAATTTCTGGTCACTAAAGTTCTCTCTGCTCTGTGTTTGTAATTTGTGTCTTTTGAATATCTGTATGTTCGTAGGAAGCTTTTGCCTGAAGTATTCCTTTCCTTGTTTGTGTTTAAAGTTTATGGAAGGAAAAAAATTAATCTTCTGTCTTTGGATCATGGCCAAAATAAAACGACAGACAAGGAAGGGAGGACCTTTGATTCAATCCATAAAAAGGTGCATATTTAAAGTGGAATCAGAGAATCCTTTTGAGCATCCATGAAAGAACATCCCAAGCCACGAATATTTTTTGCATTGCTTTTTGGTTGGGTTCTCTTCAACTCTAAGCTGCTAAGAGATGAGATCTCAATAACATGGAATGGAATCTAACTTGGATAACTAATCTTTCTATCAATAAATTATCTAGTAGTAAGAAGTGAAAAATGACTAACTGAACCTGACTATGTGTTTCTCAGGTAATGCACAGGAGACACTGGAGTTTGGGAACTTCAGCCTCTGAAGAGGTTCACTCTTGATCTATTCAGACTGGCAGACAACTTCAGAGGGCTTATCTTACTTTATTCTACTCTAGTCTTCTCAGAAAGGTTGCAGATCATGGGAGAACCAGTTCCTACAGCATTTCCTAATCACTATGGAGTCTATTGAGATAGGCACAGGTTATGCACTCCCCTAAATCCCATCAAGATTCAGTGGGAGCTGCTCTGGGCACACACAGATCACTCTGGGTCCTCTGTGGTTTCCCCTCTGGATTCCCCCCTCATTGACTAATTCCCACTTGTTTTATGGGGCAACAGAAGAAGAGGGCATCTTGACAACATTGAGCTCACAGGTTAAGTTTATCAATATTAGACTCAAGTGTAGTAAATATCAATTATGTCACCCTCCCCTTGTCATGATGCAGTTGCAAGCGGATTCACTATCACTATGATTGTAGGAATTACTGTCTAGGATCCTTGGGGCTCTTCTGGGAGTTATCTAACACTTGGAACCTCAACATTGCCGTGGTCATGCATTCAGAGAAACTCAACTTACAGGAGGAACAAAATCCTCCTTACCTACAGTATGGAACTAAGTTTTGTTTAGTTCTAAATCAAAGGACCACCAGCTAGCATGTGGGTAAGTTTACTTCTTCCTTGCTTTACATACAAAAAAATCTACCAGTGAACAATTAGAGACAAGATCCCTTAGCTCTGAAAGCTAACTCAAAGATAGCACATCCAAGAGGCCTGGATCCCTTGCTTTTATCATCAATATGCATAGATCATAGATCCAGACTTTCAACTCAGGTCAAACTGGAAGGCACCAAACTCCAAGGTCAATGAACACCCAAACCTAATATACAGTTAATATTTCCTCCAGACTCCAAGAATTGATATCACAACCCCAAAACGCCGGGACTACTGGACAAGCATCTCTGTTTAGAAATGGCGGAGTATAAAACACTATGTGACCATTCCCTCTGACACTCACCATCAGAACTAAACTACAGAGCACTACAGCACCACCCAAGACAGCCCTGGAAAATGGCACAGAAGGTCCACAGGGCCCTGCATATTGGAATTCCCTTCCCCCAAGTCTTGTCTCCAAGATCAACATTCTTAAAACTCTAATTCTTTGGTTAAAACTTCACTGAACTCTGACTGAGCAGAAAAGTTTCTTCAGAAAAGCATATGGTACTTAAATAATATTAAACCATATGCCAGAAGAGGGTAGGTCAGAGATGGCCTTGGGGCCTTGAGGTCACATACAGCCCTCCAGATCCTCAAGTGTGGACATTTTACTGAATCCAAACTTCACAGAACAAACCCCCTTGATACAAACCGTATGCCATAAGTGGTTAGGCTCTACTTGCCAGAGTTTCCACTTAATCAGTTCCATTATTTTGCAGTATATTCTCCTGCAATAGCTAAAGAAGCACAGGCCTTAAATGCCAGGTGAATGTTTGGCCTGTTTAATTTGTGCCTCCTGTATCTGAAATGACTGTCCCCTTATTCAAGGAATTGTTTCTTTACTGACTTCAAATACTGATGAAAACAACAGCTGTCCACCATTCTGAGAGGATAGGTAGGAAAAAGCCCCAAGAAGAGGTACTTTTCATTTTTACCTTCCAGTAAATAGTGGGGTTATGCAGTTATCTTTATGGTAAGCATGTAAAGTATATTGCCAGACCTGTTAAGTGAAAGCAAATGGGTCCCATTCTTTAGAATACATTGATATAGTAAAGAAAGTATTGGGTATATCAAGAACTGTGTGCCAAGTCCCATTATATTTTGAGATCCCTTCTGTTAAGGTTAATTGTATCTAGAACCACAGCATGAAACTGAAGCATCATCTTTTTTGATTGTCTATAATCCACTGACAGCCTCCATGTACCACCTGACTTTCATAGTGGTCAGACAGGATTATTCCATCAAGTCTTGTAGGGAGTAACACTCCTACCTCAACAGATTCTTTTGTTGGATTGGTAATTTATTCTTATCCACCTGGCACATGATGCTGCTTTAAAGTATTTACTTGAGAAGGTTCAGGTAAAGTGATTGGGTCCATTTTTATTTTACCCATTTAAACTGTATTATTTGCTATCTTACTTACTGCAAATTGGTATCTCCCCTCAGATAAATTTAAAGTCATACCTCTCCATATATGTATTCCAATGATGTATTGAGAAATTGGTACAATTACAATAGTATAATTTTCCTAGGTAACTCTCCCATTTTCCATAATTACTTTGACTTTTCTGACTGATATTTGAGCCCTTCTCAGTCCTGTGATTCTTATAACAGATTCATGTTTAAACTTATGAAGTTTTCCATGCATAAGAGAGGTCCCTGTCCCTGAATCTATTAATGAATAGATCGTTATCATATTAATATGCTATATACTAATATGTTACACAATATTATAATAATGTATAATATATAGGTATCATATATAATTGTATAAATATAATATGCATATATATAGATTATATAAATATATAATTAATTATAATATATTATGAGTAGATAAATAAATACAGTATTTCATTTATTTTTCCAGTATATGGTCAAATTGGTATAAGATTTGTAATCCGTCTGTATGTTTTCATCTGAGCTGAGGCTTGACCACTTTTCTATTCTCCCTGAAGGAGTGACAAACTTGGATACGAGGGTTCAGGAGGAATGGCACGGACAGTTCTTACTTCTCTATTCCATTTCGTATGAAGCCCTTTTCCTTCGTACATTTTGCATAGTTCATTTGTTCAAATATCATCAATATTTCCGAAATCTACCCCTACTCTCAATAGAGCAGTAAACAATTCTTTTCCTTGTCAATCTATTCTTACTTTGAATCATCTGGCCAGTTACTTTTCTCTCTTGAGGAAATCTGTCTTTTCCCCAGTTCCCCAAGACACTTAACTGTGAAAACTTGTCGAGCACCTCCAAAAGAGGGTGCCCTATTTCCTCAATTAGTAGAGTGAGAACTAGTGGCTTGTAAGCAGGAGGAATCATCTTCACTATGACATTCCTTTGGGAAACTGCTAAGGGGATATCACACTAGGCACCTTCATTTCTGATCATTACAGCAGTCTTCATTACCTCCTCCTTTAACTTGTGCAGATAGTCCCTAAGGGAATACTAGGGTCTATCTGCAGTAGCCCACATAGAGTCAGTAGGATACTGCTTATTATATCCACCTGCTGCAAAAGTTAACAGATTGGTGGTACTGCTACCTCCTTGCATATTTTCATCTCTAAAATGTTTCTGGAAAAAATGATTCTGAGTAATAGCTATAAATTCCAAGCAATACACACCATATGTAAATAGTCTCCTGCCTCTTTCATCACTGATTCTTATCATCCAAGATATTATTCTCCCATCCTTTGGGTGAACCTACTAAATATATCTGTGGCCTCCTGCTGTGTAAAATCCTCAATTATCTCCCTAAACACTGTGTGTCCCCTCTGGTACTTCTGTTTCTCCTTTGTTAGTGTTGAGCATGCTGACTGCCTGAGAAATTTTCCTCTGTAATAGTTTCATTTTCTAATTCTAAATTTGTGACTTTTTCCTCCAATGCAATCTCCTGCCAGTCAATATCATGGCAACTAGGCTAAGATTGTACAAAGATCAAGTGCATACTTCTTTAGTCAGGGTTCTGCTTCTTCTTCTGAGCAAAATAAACATCATTTTCTGCCACCTGAGATGCCTCTCCTGCTCACTCTTGCCAATTCTTTCCATAGTTTTATTGGTATTCATTGCAAACACCTTTCCAAATCTCTAGGTTCCTCCTCCTGCCGTCTCAGTTCCCAGTTCTCACAGGTTCCTGTCTTTTTACCTCATTCCTTAGCTAGGGAGGAATAAGGTATATCTGCCCATTCTTGCATATCCATTTCTTGCTCTAAAGCCTTTCTGCCTGCAAAAAGAGATGTTAGGTCCTGTGATCCTGTATGTAACACCAAATGTATCTCCTAGGCAATATTCATAGCACTGAGGGTGACTATGAATATGTTGGCTTTAGTTTTGAATCACAAAGTATGACAGCCTCTCAATACAAGGCAGAAGAAAAATAGCAATTGAGAAACCGGAAAGCCAAATCCATCATAGTCAATAAGAAGTCAATTACACATCAGCTCTGCAAGGGACAAAGCCATTCCTGAGCCTCCTTCCCCCTCATACCCCACAAGCAAACATCCATGTGACTAACTTTGCCTGGCGATGTTATGATTATAAATAGGTCACAGATATCAGTAGAACACTGTGGGACTGAGGCTACTGTGGCACACTAGTTCTCAATTCAAATTCAGGGTGAATTTTTTTAATCTTTGGAGAGTTAATATCCCACCTCTGGGCAAACTGCAAAACAGAAGAAAAGGTTGTTGCAGGGAACATTGCAGAACTTTGCACATGATAAGCTTTTTATCTTTTTGGAAGCACTCTATGTCCAGTGCAAATATATCAACAGCCTAAGCAGTAAACCTGAAGTTAGATTCCTAGAAAACAAGTTAGAGAAGAGACAGCAGCCAAGCATGAACATGGAGATAAGACAACAGTGCTACAATGCCCACATTCATTGGAAAAGCAAAGGTAGCCTACTTTGCAGACATAATTTGAGGGAGAATGTTATCAGAGAGTGAAAAAGTAATTAGCATTACATTTCTATTCCCTACAAATCAGAAGAAAGGAGAGAAATGAAGCAAATAGGGTTCAGAGAGGAAGGAATTATGTGAAAGAAAAAAAGGGAGCATGAAAGAATGAAGAAGTAAGGACGGAAAGAAGGAAGTACCCACAGACTATAAAATACCTGTAAGGAGGAACTCCTGACAAGTTCTGGAGCAGAGGAAGCCATGGAATGATGGAGTGGAGGAGATTTCTGTTCCAGAGAGACTAGAAAAACCGACACTGCGGGTCCTTTGTGCATTGGACCCGGAGTGAACCCGGGCCCTGCCCTGGCCACATGGCCCTGGGAGGAGCGGATCTGGGCAGACTGTGGGAAGGAATCTCCAGTGGCCCGCAGTTCCCTCCACCCATGGGCGCAAAGGTCAGTGAGAGCGCCTATTTGGCTGGCTGAGGGGAGCGGGATGTCTCCACAACTCGGGCCCCCTCAGGAGGCAGCAGCTAACAATGGCTCCCAGAGCAAGCAAGATCTCGGATCCATTGTTGAAGGTCTCCACGTAAACACCCTGAGGGAACTGAGCCCTGTGCTGCAGCCCTGCCCCTACCTGATCACCTGAATTTAATCTTACATTGAATAGCAGAACCACCCCAATGAAAGCCCTGAGGCTGGGAAACAGTATTTGAATCTCAGACCCCAAGCACTAGCTGGGCAGATCTGGAGGTGAGGTGGGTGTGGAAAGTAATCTCAGAGGTCAAGTAACTAGCTGGGAAAATGCCCAGAAAAGGGAAAAAATGTAAGACCACAGAAGGATACTTTCTTGGTGAACAGATATTTCCTCCTTTTCTTTCTGATGAGGAAGAACAATGCTTACCACCAGGGAAAGACATAGAAGTCAAGGCTTCTGTATCCCAAACACCCGAAATAAATATTCAATGGGCTCAGGCCATGGAAGAGCTCAAAAAGGATTTTGAAAATCAAGTTAGACAGGTGGAGGACAAACTGGGAAAAGAAATGAGAGAGATGCAAGAAAAGTATAAAAAGCAGGTCAACACTATGCTAAAGGAGACCCAAAAAAAATTCTGAAGAAAATAGAACTTTGAAAAATAGGCTAACTCAATTGGCAAAAGAGGTTCAAAAAGTTGATGAGGAGAAGAATGCTTTCAAAAGCAGAATTAGTCAAATGGAAAAGGAGGTTCAAAAGCTCACTAAAGAAAAGAGTTCTTTCAATATTATAATGGAACAGATGGAGGCTAATGACTTTAGGACAAACCAAGATAACACAAAACAAAACTAAAAGAATGAAAAAAATGGAAGAGAATGTGAAATATCCCATTGGAAAAACAACTGGCCTGGAAAATAGATCCAGGAGAGACAATTTAAAAATTATTGGAATACCTGAAAGCCACGATCAAAAAAAGAGCCTAGACACCATCTTTCATTAAATTATCAAGGAAAACTGCCCTGATATTCTAGAACCAGAGGGCAAAATAAGGATTCAAGGAATCCACCGATCACTGCCTGAAAGAGACCCAAAAAGAGAAACTCCTAGGAACACCGTGGCTAAATTCCAGAATTCCCTGGTCAAGGAGAAAATATTTCAAGCAGTTAGAAAGAAACAATTCCAGTATTGTGGAAATACAATCAGGATAACACAAAATCTAGCAGCTTCTACATTAAGGGATCAAAGGGCATGGCATGGGATTTTCCAGAACCTATCCAGCAAAATGGAGTATAATACTTCAGGGGAAAAACTGGTCTTTCAATGACATTGAGGACTTTCCAGCATTCTTGATGAAAATACCAGAGCTGGAAAGAAAATTTGACTTTCAAACACAAGAATGAGAAGAAGCATGAAAAAGTAAACAGCAAAGAAAAGTCATAAGGGACTTACCAAAGTTGAACTGTTTACATTCCTACATGGAAAGACAATATTTGTAACTCTTGAAACTTTTCAGTATCTGGGTAGTTGGTGGGATTACACACACACACACACACACACACACACACACACACACACACAGAGCACAGAGTGAATTGAATAGGATGGGATCATATCTTTAAAAAATGAAGGTAAACGGTGAGAGAGAAATGTATTGGAAGGAGAGAGGAAGAAATAGAATGGGGTAAATTATCTCTCATAGAAGAGGCAGGCAGGAGACTTTATAGGAAGGGAGAAAGAGAGGAGTTAAGAGAAAACATGAAGTTTACGCTCATCACATTCGACTAACAGCACACTCATTTGGTATGAAAACCTATCTTACAATACAGGAAAGTGGGGGAGAAGAGGATAAGCAGGTTGGGGGGGATGATGAAAAGGAGGGCAATGAGAGGAGGGAAAAATTTGAAATCAACACTCATGGGGAGGGACAGGATCAAAATAGAGAACAGAAGCAAATGGGGGGCAGGATAGGATGGAGGGAAATATAGTCTTACACGAGTATTATGGAAGTCATTTGCAAAACTACACAGATATGACCTATATTGAATTGCCTGCCTTCCCAAAGGGAATGGGTGGGGAGGGTGGGATGGGGAGAAGTTCGAACTCAAAGTTTTTGTAACAACTGTTGAGTATTGTTCTTGCTACTAGGAAATAGGGAATACAGGTAATGGGGAATAGAAAGTTTTCTGGCCCTACAGGACAAAAGAGAAGATGGGGACAAGGGAAGGGAGAGATGATAGAAGAGAGGGCAGATTGGTGATAGGGGAAATTAGAATGCTCGATGTATTGGGCTGGGGGGAGGGGACAAATGGGGAGAAAATTTGGAACCAAAAATTTTGTGAAAATGAATGTAAAAAGTTAAATAAATAAGTTTATTTAAAAAATCAAAAAAAAATCTAAAAAAGAAATTGAAAAAAAAATAAAGAAACCAAAAAGCAAAAACAAAAACACAAAAAATTCTCTCTCCCCTCCCCAAAGGTTGAGCTAGTGAGAGGATAAGCAGAAACATTTGAGGGTTATGTTGGTATGTTTAACATTTGAAATAAATATCACTTTGTACAAACACATCTAAGAGATTAAATGGAGTATGAGTGTTGCAGGGAACCCAAAATGGATAGGGGAAACATTTGCAGGGACTTGAGCCAAAGGCAAACATTCAACCTCTCCACACCCTGCCCCTTTGATAGGCTCAACAGGACCGTGAGGGAGGAGCAAAATGTATTTTCCTTAACCTAGAGACAGTAGGATCTCAGAGCCAATGTGATAATGGGATTATACATTCAATGAAAGCTAGAAGGGACCTCAGAGAACACTTAGTTCAACATTCTCAGTTTATATATTAGCAAACTAAGGGATAGAAAAGTTAAATTCTTTCCTTAACCTCAGCACACACATGTAACATGCTTCCATGATCTATTATACTTCCTCAGTTTATGCTTTGGGTATATATTGGACTCATTAAAAGATTTTGGTAGACTCTTATTTTTTCTCCATTTCTGAAAAAAAAATGGTTGCTGCTTTGGATTAGAGAAGAGAGAACAAATTGGAACACAAAAATCCTTTTAACATGAATGTTGAAAGCTATCTTTACATGTAATTGAAAAAAATACTAAGTGTTGAACAAAACAACCCATCACAAAACTGTCTGCTTCCTACCAACACACTTTTCAATATGATTTATGCTTTGCCTACACTTTGGTCTTGAGACCAAAGCTCTGTACCTAAATTCTCTTTCATCTACTGACATTCATCCTCAGACAAGATGCTCCATCTCTCAGATCCAGGCATTTTCCCTGGTGTACCCAACGCTTGAAATGCTCTGATATTTCACCTCTGAAAAAAAGATTCCTGGCTTCTTCCAAGTCCAAGCTAAGGAGGTATTTTGTAGAAGACTTCGTTAGATTGCTCTTTTCTGTTGCCTTTCCTCTCTTGATTACTTCACCTAGTATTCTGTTGATATTTTACTTATACATAATTGTAAGCATCACAAGTCCTACAATAGACACTATGTTCTTTGAGAGTAAAGATTACCTTGGAAAAGTCTTCCTGGTCCAACTATATAAACAAGTTCTGTGGACAGTAGGGGCACTTCATAAATATTTATTGATTTATCGATCAACCTATCCTTTCTTTAGTTGAGAAAACTCACTATGAACAGATGCTGATGATAAAATCGCAGATGACAGAATTGAGATAATGTACCATTTTCCATTTTCAGTATTTTGGCATATAACTGTAGAACATCGAGGGCTAAGTCATTTTATTTCTGGAAAAACTTTTGTACCTTTATCTTGTCCATTTCTTTTTATTATCTTTTGGTATTTGATATATTTAAAGAAATTTTTTACATTTACATTTTCCTTTTTCTCGTTTTGCTAACTTATTAACAAAATTAGATATTAGACAAGATTTATTTATAAGAGAATCTACGTGTGTGTATATATACATTATATATATATATAAACACCCACACACATATATAATATGCGAATTTTTTAATCTGTACAACTTCAATGGATCCCATACTTTGAGCCCCAGTCCCAACTGCTAATATGAAGGGTTCCTGACATCATAAAGCATCTGTTCTGGGAGTATACAGAACAGTTAAGTAATGTCAGCCCTGATCTGAGGATAGCAGAGAAGGAGGTGTATCTTTGCTGACCCAAAGGTTTTGAATTTTAATTTGTGGAAGGTGAAATTTAGTGGAACTCTTTTGCCAGATACCATTGGGTAATTTTCGGTAGGTGTGGCTTTTCTAATATATTATTCATTGTCCCAGAAATACCTTACAGTCAGTAAATCCCAAACTGAAATACTTATCTTTCCCATCCCCCTCTGAAAAAAGCAAACCT
Source organism: Potorous gilbertii (assembly GCA_028658325.1). Taxonomy (NCBI): domain Eukaryota; kingdom Metazoa; phylum Chordata; class Mammalia; order Diprotodontia; family Potoroidae; genus Potorous; species Potorous gilbertii. The sequence goes on from JAQQSK010005583.1 coordinate 13,864, forward strand.
TTCCCACTACTAACTTTTCTCTGTTTAGTCATCCCAACTAATAAACTAGTTGTCTTCCTCAAATATTAAGAACTTCATTTCCCTCTCCAACAGCCTACCTGTTGGTATTACATTGTAAAGTCTTCCTCTTTTCCTTCCTCCTTTGTCTCCTGAAGCCTGGATATTTGGGGCACTGGATTATTCTACCTGCCAGTGCTTTCTCCACTCACCTGTAAATGTGATTCTGTGGAAGAAGATTCTCAAGTCTCCCTCTGAATTCAAGCAATCCTAGTGATTCCCTGTCCAACTTCAAGATGATTTCTAAAATATTTTTGGCCTTGAAAGCTTTCAACAAATCTCTCCTTGTGCTTGACACATACATACACATATATACACCCATATACACATACACATCAGTGCTTGAAGGATTGCAACAGGATCTGGTCCCCCTCAAACCTAAGCAATTTTTGTCTATTTCTTCTGGGATCCAGGAGCATAGTGTCCTTTGATGTTCCTCAAACTCAATCAATTAGGTGCTCTCCCTGATTTTGTCCTCATTTCTGGTATACTCACCCTTCTCATTTTTGTTTTTAGGTTTTCCTGGCTTCCTTCAAGTAAAAAGTGAAAGCATACTTTCTAAAAGAATCACTTCATAATTCTTATCATTACTAACGTTTTACTCTTTTAATTTCTTCAACTTTTCCCCTGTATGTACATTACTTATACATAGTTGTGGGCAGATTGTCTTCCCTGATAGACTATGAGCTCCTTGAAAGTGACCATTGTCTTGGACCACCATTCCTGGCCCCAGCACCTAACATGGTACCTTGGACAGGGAAAGCACTTCATAAATGTTTACTGTCTCACTCATTGACATGCTCTTTCCATATTTACCCAAACACCCTAAAAATCCATTTGCAAATGTTGATGGTAAAATCACAGACGACAGAAATGGGAGCTGCTCTCTTTTTAGTTTTTAGTGCTTTGATCATATCAG
>JAQQSK010005584.1:0-14839 GCA_028658325.1 Potorous gilbertii
GTTTCCAGGTTTTGTCCACCACAAAGAGTGCAGCTATAAATATTTTTATACATGCGGGACCCTCTCCCATTTTTATGATCTCTTGGGGATACAGTCCTAGAAGTGTGTTGCTGGTCAAAGGGTATGCACATTTTTGCAGCCCTTTGGACATAGTTTTAAATTGCTCTCCAGAATGGCTGGATCATCTCACAGCTCCACCAACAGTGTATGAGTGTTCCAACTCTCCCACATCCTCTCCAACATTGATCATCTTCCTGTTCTGTCATGTTAGCCAATCTGATAGGTGTGATGTGGTACCTCAGAGTTGTTTTGATTTGCATCTCTCTAATCAAAAGTGATTTAGAGCATTTTTTCATGTGACTATAGATAGCTTTAATTTCTTCCTCTGAAAATTGCCTGTTCATGTTCTTTGACCATTTATCAGTTGGGGAACTGTCTCTCTTTTTTGAAATATATATTTTAATATTTAAAAATCTATTATATTCTTTGCCTTGCATCCTTATCTCCCTTTCCAGTTTTCTTCTATTCTTTCTTCTATTTCTTTCTACCTAACTACTTTTCCATCTGTTTCTTTCCTCTTGCTTTTTCTCTTATTGTTCCATCCTAGTTCTAAGAGCAAAATATTGATGGGAAATTCACATTGAGTCTTAAAGATTGTATGCACCTTAAAAAACTAATAAAAACACCTGAAATCCTGAGGGATATGTGTATGTCTCTGTACACATTCCTCAGGGGTTTCCAATGCAACTGCATTTTCTCTCCTCTGCATCAGAAATAATCTTGACACTCTTCTGATGGATGGAAGTACAGTAGAAAGCAGACATTCTCCTGTTTTTTTCTTTCTGGAGTAATCCTGTTTCCAGGCTTTGCAAGTCTTGGGGAAAAATATCTGTTAACTGAAATGAATACTTGATTCTTCTCAGACAGACAAAATAGAGTTTGTGTTAGTGGGTCATACCACAATTTTAACCAGTCTTAGGACCTTGTTCTAAGGGTAGCTCAGTTGTGAAGAAAAGCTGCATTATTCATTCAGCTAATTGTAGGGGAAAATTTGATAGAAGGAGAAATAATTTAATAGTAGTAGTTGCTGACATCTTTACAATATTCATAAAAACTAGTGTTTTGGTTACAAAATGTTCCAACATTCATCCATCAGATGAGAATGATTTCTTAATATAAATCTATATGTTTATGTTCGTACTCCATGCTGATAGTCACAGTTTGACCATGGTAATATACTGGAGTTTAACATTTGTAATGCATGGCCACAATAACAAAGAAAATATCCACAAAAGCGAGAACAATACAATTGGACTCATCACCACCTTTCTATCCTCACCCCCTTCCAATATATACCGTAGTAACATCAAATAAATATTTTCTGAAAAATCAAACATTTGAGAAATAGTATCTTCTATACAAATGACAAGATTGGAAATCAGGAAGCCTTGCCATCAATTGAGGATGATCTTGTAAAAGTTGTTGCATTCCTATGTAACTTAAGTGTGAATAAATATAATAAATATTTCTTTCTAATACTGAAGTTATGTTGTAAAGATTCAGAAGAGATTTTAAATTGGGGGGCAGGAGGCACTCTTAGTACTTTTTGGAAAAGGTTTCAAAATGTTGTTCCATTTCTTTTCCAGTCATGTGGGTATCATCTTTGTCACTATAGCCAACTTTTTTTTGAGTAACTATTCGACGAAGAGACCTTTCTCTTCACTTTTCAACCTGGAAAAGTTGGAAATGGTGGGGAATTTGGATGCCAAAGTAAACCAAATGATGCTAATCCATTAGCACAGATTATGACATTAGCTAGCTGTCACATAGACAATAGGGCACTAGTTTGGTTTGCAGGGTTCTAGTGGTCCTTTTCCAATGGAGCATGAAACAAAACTCTGAAACAAGTATCTGTGCAAGCACAGGATGAAAGGATGCAGAGGTGGCCACCTGGGTAAATGACATAGTATGAGAGGTCCTAGCAGGAGCAAAGCTGGGGTGACCAACTTTCCACTTCCAGCCTTCACAGGAGATGGTGCAGAAGGCCTGGGACTGTAGAAGATGAAATTGTGCCATTTATTTGGATGGCATTGGAATTAGGAAGAAGGTCAAAGATAGAATTTGAGAGGGCTATAGAAGCATTTGAAGGGGGAAGAGGGGAGGGGTTAGAGGAGAAAGTGTACACTTAAGAAAACTAGAGTAAAAATGAAAGTTTCAAGGAGAAAGAGAAGTAGAGAAGAAAGACCTACAATGAAAAGGGAAAGATACCCTGAAGGAGGACCAGAAGAAGAACTCAAAGAAGAGGAGAAGGAGAATGAAAGAGTCAAGGAGAAGAAGATAACAAGATGCTTTGAAAATAGGCTAAGAGTTTACAAAGTGAATGAAACCAGACAGTGGCTAGGAAGGTGTTTACAAGGTACTAGCATCATGGAAGAGAGTGACAACTCCAATGTAGAGATGGCCAAAGTCAGTTTTCTAGACCCTTCACCAGGGGAGCTACTAGAAGGAAGTACAATGACCAAAGGTCTTCCTTCAAGCAGGAATGGAGCACGAGGGGGAGACAGTGATTGCTGTCTCTATTCAAAGGACAGTCTGATTCCTCTCTTAGAAGAGGAGTTTAAGGGCTAAGAGGAACCTATCTTCAATTTTGAGATTTTGAAGAACAAAGAAGTCTTCTTAAAAAAACAGCAGAAGAAAAACTTGAAAACAAAGATGAAAAAAAATCTAAAGAGGAAGAAGAAAACCCTAACCTGTGTTAATAAAAGAAGACCATAGAAAGAGAGGAAACGGAAAAAAGTCCACTGGACCTTTGATGCTTGTAAACAGATATGAGGCTCTTTCCTAGGAGCAAGGAATTGTACTCCCTGAGGAGGAAGTAGTCACTTGTACTCTGAGGAATGATGGTTTGGATCTGGAAATGCTGTCTGCTAATATAATGTGAGTTAGGAAAAGTGACAAGTAGCTTTGGTTGGTAATCACATGTTGAGGGGGACTCAAGCAGCCATTTGTCACCCAATAATGATAAAAAATAGTTTGTTGTTTTTCCCAAGCATACATTCAAGTCATGACACAGAAACATCTAACACTTGTCAAATCTGATACCTGCTACCTATTTCTGGTGATGGAAAAAACAAATAAATGATATTGTTAGAAGTCATCTAGAAAGCATTGCTATGAGCTATGATCAATGATTACAAAGTCTTGAATAACAAACTGAAAACCTTAATGATATGGGTGGTCATCCCTGCTAAACATCAAAACCCATGTATTCAAATGAGAAAGGAAGATATGAAGAGTGAACAACTTTTTAAGACACTGGTGTATGAGGTAGAAATCGAGAAGTCAGAATCACAGCTTAAAATGTATTGTAGTGCACCAAGCAATAGTTAGTAAGAATATTTACGTGGCATCTTGCAAATCTGATCAGGACCTTAAAATAAAAAGAAAGACTGAAGGAGAAAACTGCCTATCCATGCTTAGCATGTTTGTTATTGTTTAGGAAAAGAATAGGAGCTGATACACTCAGAAATTCACAGTAGACAAAATCTAAGAAAGGAGCCCGTAGTAAAATGCATGGCCTCAGACACTGACACGGAAATGTTTAAAGTGTAGGTAACAGGCCACATGAACTAGAGATTCTCATGCAGAGGGGTAAAATTTAACTCATCGGATGAGACCTATGACTGGAAAATAGTTCTGGAAGGGAATACCTCATTCAGAAGAGTCAGGATCAGTGAAAGTAAGCAGAGTAATATTGTACATTAGGAAGAAATACCTATATGAAGAAATCTGGGTGCCGGACCAGAGAAGTGGAGTGGAGAACACTGGGTGAAAATCAACAGAGACAAAAGCAGGGATGATGCCATCATCAGAGAATGTTTCAGAACACTTGAACATTTGTACAAAGTCATAGTAATGGCAGGAAACTTTAATTGTCTAGACCCCACCCTATAGAGGAAAATGGAGAAGTGCCTGATAGGTGTGAGAAGGTTAGGAGCAATGAGGGACTTAAAGATTCCCAAATTAGCTGAAGCCAGAGTCAAATCTACTGTCAGCTTGGATGGAGGTACCTTGAGTATTGGCGTTAGGACCCCTCTGGTTTCACATTCTTGTCAATAACTTGGATAAAGGAGAAAACATGATTTATCAAATTTGCAGATGAACCAAAGATAGGAGGCATAGCTAACAAAGAAGATAAAAACCAGCATCCTTCAACAGGCTAAAATATTGGGCTGAATCAAAAAAGGTGAAGTTTAATAGGAGTGCACTGTAAATCTTACCCTCACCTTCCTAAAGGAACTTCCCAAGCACAAGATGCTGCATAGCAACATGTTTGAAAAATGGCTGGGGCTTTTTGTGAACCTGAAACTCTAGATGGGTCACTAGTGTCATATAGGAGCCAAAAGGCCGGTGGGACCATATTAGTCCAAATTAGGACAGATGTAGTCTTGCTTTACCTATGCTCCCCTAGGCAGACCACATCTGGAATGTTGTGTGCAGCTGTGGGCACCACCTTTCAGGAAAGATATTGGCAAGCTGAGGAGTATCCAGAGGGCAGACAGGAGAATTAAGGACCTCCAGTTCATGCCTTATGCAGATGATTTGAAGGAATTGATGATGATTAGCCTGGAGAAGAAAAGACTGAAGGGAGGAAGGGACCTTGGAGACCATGTAGTTTAACTACCTTTTTTACAGATGAAGAAACTGAGGCTGGGGGAAGTGTCACAAAGCAGAATTTGAATCTAGGTTTGAGTATGCTTTCTGCTTCACCATCATGCTAAAGTATTAAACTCCTAGGTTCTTATGATGACCCCTACAGACAGATGCATTTTGATTTGGGCAAAAATATCTTCCTGAAAATTTATATATAAACCAAGTTTTAGTAAGCTAAAGCCTATTTCCAACATTTTAGAGTTCCTGCAATTTTAAGGAAACCTTAGGTGAATCCTTTTGTAAAACAAAGTATCCCTTTTCCCCTTAAAATTATATTCTTCATCTTCTGCTGCTCTACTCCACTCCCAGTTCTTTATGCTTTGAAAACTCAAGATGCCAAATGATCTCTCAGAATTGCTTTGAGAATATCAAATCATAGATGCAATATTTGAGGATTATATAGGAATTATTTAGCTGTTATTCAGTCATCTTTTTTCTTGGTTTCTCGGGGGAAGATAGAATATGATAGAGACCGTCTCCTGAATTAACAATATCCATATTGATCAGATTCCTTGAGAACACTAAGGGCCTTCAGGCATCCTTGGTGTGGCAAGTTTGGGGACCCTAATAGGCAATGATAGTTCTGGTAATCAATGTGTCACTTGAGTGACAAGGGTAATTGAAACAGTTGGAATTACCATAGAAGAAAATGTAATTGTGCCCAGACGCATCCATTATCTGAAAAAAATGTATTCAGCTCTTCCACAGAATGGAATAATTAAATATACCAAATATCTCAGTAAAATAATTATCAAGGTTGTGTATTTTCAGGGATTCTTCATGTAGCTCCATCCCTACTGTCTTCTCCCCCCCATCTATCTCCTTCTCCCCACCCTGCTTCCAAATTACACTTGTCATCTGACACAATCCAATCTAACTCACCTACTTTAATGTAAGGAAAGAGATATCGTTTTGTTACTATATATTTTAAAAGAAGAGGGTTTTATTTTGTAAAGCCTCTGTGGAGGTGACATAGAATATTAATGCATTTTTCTCACTGAGAATCCTCATTTACTCCAACATGCTTGTGTGTCTAGGGTGGCTAAGATCAGAGAGACAGCTGGGTTGGCCATAACAAATTCCATCTTTATCTTGCCTAAATCTGATTAGGACTATAATAGCAAAAAACCCCTAAAAACACCGGCTACATATATTAATGGCATATCCTTAAACGTTCATACATACCTTCCATTTTTCAGTTTTAAAATTCTGTATATTGCTGAGATACATATATTTTCCTAAGATATTTCTATATTATTTCTATTAAAAAATTGGTTTTGTTTAACTTGTGTAGACCACCAAAAAGGGAAGCAAAGGGAGATATCTCACATCATTATAATCTGCCATTTCCTCTAATCATAGGCTCTGCTTGAGCTCATATAACCAATTGCCTGCTCAGAGAACACCAATTGAATCATGCTCCTTGCCCTCAGGAGCATTTGGAACAGGTTTGCTGCATAGATAAGTGTGTGTGTGTGTGTGTGTGTGAGAGAGAGAGAGAGAGAGAGAGAGAGAGAGAGAGAGACAGAGAGAGAGAGACAGAGAGAGAGAGAGACAGAGAGAGAGAGAGAGAGAGACAGAGACAGAGACAGAGAGAGAGAGAGAGAGACAGAGACAGAGACAGAGACAGAGACAGAGACAGAGAGATGGTAGAATGCAGGCCAGGTGGATATTGTCAAAAGCTTGTGTCAAACTTCAGCCTAGGCACCAACCAGATGAACCTGGCTAAATAAGAAGAACAAGGATACTTACAAGTGGCCACAGCACTTACACAGGTGGTCTCCATTGAGCCTCATCAACACTCTGTGAGACAGATCCAACTGATTGGAGGAGTTGGCTTATTCCAGGCCCCCTGCACCAATACTCTTCTCCCCAATGGAGTAGAAAGAATTAGGGGACTTACATTTCAATACTGACTCTGAATGCTTCCTGGCTAAGTAATTCGGGGCATTTCACCTCTCTGAGCCTCAGCTGCCTCATCTATTAAATGGGTTGATTAATAATTATGAGACCTAGCTCACAGAATTGTTGTGAGGAAAGGACTTTCTAAAACCTCGAATACTATGGAAATGGGGATCATTAATCTTATTCTAGTATAGGAAGTATGGGAAAGTGGAAAGGACACTAGATGGAGAGTCAGGAAGACCTAGATTTAAATTTTGTATTTGACTGTGAGCGCCAGTTTTCTCACCTGTAATATTAGGATAAAATTAGACTGTAGCACTTCCTTCATAGGGTTGTAGAGAGGACTAAATGAGAAAATGTGGGAAAAATACCTTGCAAAACACCAAGTGCCAAATAATTTTCAGTTCTTATTTTGGCAGGGGTCTGCACCTTTGCCAAAAGGGTGAGTCAAAGTACCAGCACCTTTCCCTCTGGCATACTGGAGTAGGGCTACTAATGTTGCCCACTTCTGTGTACAATATATCCATATTCCAGCTCCTGATTTTTGATTAGTGGAAATAATTACATCAGAATCCTAACCTGTGTGTGTTTCAAAGTTTTGTATACTCAAACACGTGAATGCTCAAGACAGAAGAATTTAATTTTGTGTTCCTTTGAAAAGATATTGCTTTTGAATTACAGAGTGCCCAGAGGAAGAGTAATTAGAAACACTTCTCAGTTCTGTGTTCTTGTTAGTTCGCCAAATATATATTGGTTTTGTTTTTCCCTTTTTGATGACTTTAAAACATTAATTAGGTAAAAAAATGAGTTTTCAAAATTTCAGTTATTTTTAGCATACCAAATATGAGTTCATTAGATGACTTGATTAAAATTTTCTCCTTAATTATATTAGTTGATAATGAACAAGGTATAAATAGCTCTATTTGATTAAGTACTCTGATATTTTCTTTTAAATGAACTTGTTCAAGAAGTTAGTTATGTAATCACATTGCTCACACTCGACTTTCTGTTTTGGCAATCTCTAGCTGGTCTTCATCATAGTATGGAGATGAGCTGGAATTCCTGATGACTGTGCTAGTCGAGTTTATTCTCTGATAGATATTAACAAGTAGGAAAGGCTTGAATGGGACCATAGTCTGTAGACTCTAAGTTTGTTATCTAGAGACTAATGTTGCTAAGGGTGTCCAGGGGCTCACCACTGGAAGTCTGAGGACAGGGAATTTTCAGCCACAGCAACTCTTGAAAATGAACAATTAAGTCACTGGCAAGGGGCAGCAGGTGACAACTCCAACAACCTGCCAGCATGTGTGTACGTCTTTGTCGGCCACGTTTCTAATCACTCCCTTATTTTGCCAGTATTATAATTGCCTGAAAGTAGTCACAGAATTACAGCTTTCAGAGGTGGGAGGGACCCCAGGAGTCACTTAGTCCAATCTTTACCCAGAAAGGATGCCCTGTACCCCCCACCTCCAGAACAGAACTGACAAGTAGTTGTTCAGCATTTGCTTGAAGACCTCAAAAGAAGGGGACCCATGCCCTCTCAGGTCAGCCCGCTCCACTTTGGGGCAGCTCAGGTTTTCTTAGCATCAAGCCTAAATCTTCCTCCTTGCAACTTGTACTCATTAACCCTTCTTCTGCCCTTGGGGGGAAGGGGGGAAGAATCTCTCTTCTCCATTGCAGCCCTTTAGATACCTGAAGATCCGCTGTCATGTCTTTCAGTCTTCTCTTCTCCACATTCAACATTTCCAATTCCTTCAAATGAGCTTCTTAAGACATGAACTCAAGTCTTTTCACTATCTGGCTACTTTCCAGCTGTTGATGGCCCTCTTTTGCCATGGTACTCAGAACTGAACATGATCCCCATGTGATGTGACCAGAGCACTTCCCTATTCCTGGAAGCAAAACCTGTGCTAAGTACGGGGAATACAAATAAGAACAAAAAAAAATAAAGGAGCCTACATTGTAGTGGGGATCAGAGAGATAACAGGATAAACAAAAACCACTGGGGAAATTCAAAGTAGGAGAAGGGGAAGAAAAGGTAAATGTATGGGTGGCTTAGTAGAGAACTGTACTTTTCTAAAATGCAGCCCAAAGTCACGCTAGCTTTCGATGACTCTCATATCACACTACAGACTCATATTGAACTACAATTCACTAAGGCTCCTGGATCTTTTTCAGAAAAAACTGCTCTTCAACCACATTTCTGATCTTATTCCAAAGCTTTTCTATAGCTAGATAGATAAATAGACGTGTAGATAGATAATACCATCTCTTTTCTAAAAAACAAAATTTTAAAACAAAAATAAAAAAGAAACTTTTAAAGTAATAAGTTCCTCGATTTCTCCAAGCTAAATGTGACCTTAGTGATCATCTATTCTGACCCCACACATTTTATAGAGGAGGAAACTGAGACCCAAAATAGTGAAATGTTTTGCCCAAGGTCAGACAATATAGTGGTGGGAGAGCTTGAGCTCAAGGCCAGGCCTACTTGCTCTTAGTCTTGTTTGCTGTTTCTGTGCCCACTGTCTACCTAGTAGCTCACATTTCTCTAGTAAGTCTTGTATTTTCTTTTTTCTTCTTTACTTACTTTACTTTTCTCTTCTGAACCTGTGAGTTCATCTGTGTTGGGAACTCTTGTGGAAACTCCTGACACTGTTGTAGATTAACAAGTCTACTGTAAATTAGTCTTAGTCACCTAAGGCACTGAGATTTAATGACTTGTGCAGGTCATGCAGCCAGCATGTATAAGGGGCAGAATTGGAAAGCTTCCTGATTGTGCCTTCAGCCACTAAATCATACCGCCTGTTTTATTAATACATGCATATGCATATACGGTGCTTAAGGTGTAAAAAAGAATTTTCTGTATCATGAATAGTGAGGCTCAGGAAAACTCTCTTCCAGAAGAAGGTAGGATTTAAACTGAGTCTAGAAGGAAACTAGAGAAATCAAGAGGAGAGGGCAAGGAGCTAGAGCATTCCAGGAATGGAGGATAGCCAGCGAGTACAAAGGTAAGGAGCTGGCAAATGGTGGGTCATATATGAGGGACAGCAAAATGGCTAATGTAGCTGGCTCATAAAGCATATGGAGAGGAATAAAGACTAAAAGGTAGAAAGGCCTTTAAATGCCAGAGGACTTTATATATGTGTAGGTAATGGGGAGCTGATGGATTTTATTAAGTAGTAGGGTCAATCATATAAATGAGGAAGATTAACTTTGGCAAGCAAGGGGAAAGATGGATTGGTGAATCCATTCATCTGATAGAGTGAGCACATCCTACAATAACCAATCACTCAGAAGCAAAGTGTTAACTTTCACAAATATAGACACAGCAAAAATTCTTTTTAATTTATATTTAACAGAAAATAATGTTGTTAAAGTTTGTCACATTAGGTTGGACTTGAGGATGTTAGGCCCAACTCTCTACAGGACTGTCCAAGATGTTTCGGGTCTCTTTGGGTAGGTTGGAGGAGGCACTCCTCTTGGTTTTGCCCTTCCTTGTTGTCTAACTAATGGTCTGCCCATAGTCAGACTCATTGAATGTTTGAGTCAGACTGGAAAGGCTGACCAAATTAAGGTCGGAGGAGAAACTGACAGTGACTGCTAATGGTAATATTTTTCTGTGTACGCTACCCCAAGGGAACCAGCACTGACTTTGGGACCAGACCTTGATCTTTCTCTTTGACTCAAACTAAGTCTTTACCGAGGAGAAAAAGAACTTTGGTTCATCCAAATAGAATCAATCTCTCCCTTTCAGCTATTTGGATTGGCTTCTCACTAATAGTGTTACCTGTACATTTCTCATATATACTAAATATTTTTTAAATGCTTATGTTTAGCTCCCTTTGGCCTTATAAACAGCAAAACCAAAACAAGTAACTTGTGAGTCTCAGAAGGGAATTACTGGTCTAATAGAGTATGTACTTCTTCCCCTCCCCAATTTTTTTTGGCCATATCTCATAGTTGTTATGAGAGAATCGCTGAGACACTCCTGTATTTGAAATAAAAAGAGGAGATCATAGGGATAGTTTTTGGTGAGAGCCCTTTTAATTGGCATAATTGAGTCTATGCCAGTTGTATGTCAATGACCTTGATCAAAATTCTTCTCTCCACTACAGAATTTAGCTGAGAAAAATATAAAAAGAAAGTACTATTTTGACTCCCTCTGGTATTCTCTCAGATGATTGGTTTTGACTGTCTTATTGTTCATGAAGTTAAACCCTGGGCATCTTGGGAAAATTAAAATAATAAGAAGAAATATTGAGTAAACTCAAAGTGCCAAATGCCTAGATTATATATGTGACTTGAAACTCTTTAAAACAAGAGTTTGGTTGTTTCCATGTAGAATACACTTGGATCACTCTGTATAATTGGTATTTTTGGAAAAAGCTGGAAAAGCATATTAATCAGAGTGCCGACAAGGAGAGCTTCTGGGAGGGTAAGAAAAAAAGGGAATATCTATTAGGTGTTTTGCCCAGACATGTTCATAATCACGTAATGGATGGATGAGTTTAGTCAAAAGACAACAGCAATAATTCCGCTCATGCTGTCTGTAGCATTCCCAGCAGCCAGTGGGCTTCACTTACATGATCATCCTCCTGAACAGGCAACACGAACAACATGGTACCTGCCATGTCCTTGAATGTCTAAAGAAGATCTTCAAAATTATGACTGGGGCTGTTTCCACCCAACTCAAAAACACTTTTCCATGGCCAAACTTGTTTTCTGCTTCAGCTATTTGAAAATATATTTCTTCCCCTCCCCTCCCCCCCACTCCCCCTCCAAATTTAGAATCCATCCCACTCACCTTGCTGTTTCAGAAAAAGGGTACTTGGTGATTACGTTGATATCTGAAAAAGAAAGAAGCTTTCCATGTAGGTTATGCTGACCCTTTTATCTTAATGTTGTACAGATACTGCTATTGCCTTTAAATTATGTATTGCTTCTATGAGACTTGCTCAAAAATAGCTCCTCAGGAAGGTAAACCAAAGAAATATACTACAAAGCATCTACTTCCTGAAGAGAAATTTGAGAAACATTGGCTCTTATAACTCATTAAAGCAATATCTGGATTGGAATAAAACTGAAGTCTTTGTATAAATTACCTAACAAGGAATAAATACCATGTTTGCTGACTCATTAGTGCTGCGCAGCCAAATATGCTATGGAGACTAAGTCAGGCTTCTTCGTTTGGGATATATGTTATTATAAAATGAACTAAAAACATCCATCCAATTGGATGAGAAAAAAGGATAGGACAAACCTTTCCTATTAACAGATTCACTATCCAGGTTTGATATAAAGAAAAATGTCCTGAAAATTAGAGATACCCCTAAGTGGAATGGGTTGCCTCTGGAGACAGTAAATTCTTCTTCAGGAGGTCTTTAAGTAATGGTTGAATGATCAGTTTGTTGGGTAGGTCATAGAGAGATCTCTTGTTCATATACTGGTTGGGTGTGATAACCCTAAAGCCCTTTTCAGTTCTGGGATGTGGGCTACATTCCTCACAATTTTGGAGGTTTCACTTTATGGTAATACTTAGAGTAACAGTACTATATGTTTGTTAAACTTGGACTTCAGATTTCATGGATTTGAGGAATTCTTGGTATGGAAACTCCCTTTACCCATATAGATTGATAACTGCTCTATAGCTTCTGCAGAGTCTTAGAGATCTCTATCCCTAGCACCTAGCTCAGTGCCTAGCACATAATAAGTACTCAGTAAATGCTTGGTGACTGACTAGGAAGGCTTTGTTTCAGATGTAGGTCTTCCTAATACGGGATCTGGCCTTCTAGCCACTACTCCCTACTGCTTTTCTATGCTTATATATGCTGTCTGATTTTTATGTTTTAATAAAAAAGCATGGCTATGGGTTCTTATAGAGTTTTATCACATGTAAAATAATGAGCAAGAAACATGATTAGAAATGCAGTAGGGAAAAGAGAAATTCATTGTCGAGGTTAGTTTGCCTGGTGGTTTTATAAAATGAATGATTCTGATTTTCACAGAGGAAAGGTTTGCCATTTAAGGATTTACCAAATTAAAATATACGCCTTTTCTTTATTAGTGTATGATGTGAACCAGGAAGTCTCAGGAAGGTTGATGTTATATATAACAGCAATGGATTTGTTCTAGAGATGCAGAGTGTGGTATGGAATTTGGCCAAGGAATTTTCACTTGTTATTTGCTACTTACATATATAAATAACTTATCAGTATCAGATAGCTTTGGAGTAGAGCACTTCTATGTCTTCCTGTGCATTAATCTTCTGAATATCTTCTGAATTGTCTTCTGAATTAAAAATGAATTTTTAAAAAGTTTAAAACAGTATCACTATTTGAAGTAAGTCAAATTATTTGAAGGTCCTAACTGTATCGAAAAATCCTTCCCTCTCTGAGTTTGTGTGTTAGAGCACACAGACATTTGTAGAAGGGTGTATGTTATGGCAAGCACTGGCTTTTCTGTCAATAGGAAAGTTTTAGTTTATAAGTTTTGGTTCACTTGTTTTTCATGTCTGACTCTTTCTGACCCCATTTGGGGTTTTGTTGGCAAAGATACTGGAGTGGTTTACCATTTCCTTCTCCAGGTCATCTTTACAGATGAGGAAACTGAGGAAAACAGGGTGAAGTGACTTGCCAAGGCTCATCCAGCTAGTAAGTGTCTGTGACCCGATTTGAACTCAGGTCTTCCTAACTCCAGGCTCAGAACTCGATCCACTGTGCCACCTAGCTGCTCCTGTCAAGTCATAAGTTCAAATGATCCTAAAGAGAATATTCCCCTTCCCCAGTGAAGTAATCACGTCTCTTCATCACTATATGGAAAATGAATCAATATTTTATGAAGAGCTCATGGTAGTACATGATTAGAGATACAAAGATGAGTAAGCTATGATTCCTGCCCTCAGGGAACTCACAGTCTAGTAGGGAGGATAAGACCTACAAATAACTATAATGTCAATTAAGATCAGCACTTATTTGTGTTCATCACAGAGATGAGTAAGAACTTCCCGAGGTAAAAATGAGAGACTGCGCAGATGGTTGATTTGCCATTTTCAAACCAAACTCCAAAAATCTAGCTGGGTTACCTTTCGCTTTTGATGTGATCCTGTGGATGGTTGGACTAGATATCTCAACTCAAGGGTATTGAGGCATCTAAAATTCTGATTCTTTCTACAGTCAGTTGATGTTCAGAACAATGCCATTCCATTATTTACTTATCAATGACCAAATGATGCCTAAATAAAATAAGAGAGCTAGAAGTCAGGAATTAAAAGTAAGTTGTTCCTGTCATCTTTGACTATAGTTCCTGTTCCCCTAGACCAATTATGCCTTTTTCCCAGAGTATAAAAGCAGCTGGAGAAACATAGAGCAAGAATCTTAGATGTTTCTTACAACCAATAAAATGCTGAATATGGAATCTAAACCAAAGCATCTACAAAATTTAAAGGAATTTCAAGGCAGATGTTATTTATCCCTGCCTTATAGTTGGTTGGTCTCATTGCCTCAGAGAAGTAGGGTGACCTACTCAGGGGCATTCAATGTAGCTGTGGTGGAACCTGGATTGCTTGAGAACCAACCTCCTTGCCAATTTACCAATTCACATCATTAGGATGCTTAAATTTCACCTTGACTCTTAATTTAGGAAGCTAGTTGGGGAAGTGGATAGTGGCTAATCCTAACAAGATGATTCATTTATTAATAATAGAAGAGCAAGTTCTTAAGTGATTTAGAAGGATGTGTATAAAGAAAATCAGAGAAATGTTAGTGTCCAGGGAAATCGAGATCCACCAGCTTGGGTGTTACTTTAACACATGACATTTTTAAGGGACAGGAACATGAGTAACCGTGTAGCCAAATCATGTCCTGCAGATAATTCTGTCTACAGGATTATTCTCATGTTGCCACCTGTCAATTTCACAAGTGAAAAAGATATAAAAAAAAGAGGCTCCGTAGACAATTAATTCAAGGTTCCTTGTTGGCCACATGTTTCCTTTCCTTGTTGCTTCCCCCCTCACTCTCACTAATTCTCTAGCTTCACCACTGTGAGGGGGGAGGGTGAGAAGTGTGAATGTAAAGTCACCTATTCTCCAAATGAAAAGAAGATAGTGTTGGCACATAAATGCCAGATGCCAGCCCTTCTGATGCCTTTTGGATCTCATTACTCAAATCACTCAAGCCAGCACAACGTGGGTCATGCTTTAAGATCAATGCTAGTGACTACTTAG
>JAQQSK010005585.1:0-14839 GCA_028658325.1 Potorous gilbertii
AACAGTTTCATTAATTCTTATCTCCACCAAGAATGTAGCAGTATGACTATTTTCCCATGATCCCTGTAACATTTACTATTGTTATAGTTTGTCATCTTTGCCAGTTTGCAGAATATGAGGTAAAACCTCAGGTTTTTTGGTACAGATTTGCATTTCTCTTATTGTTACTGATTCAAGATAGTCTTTCATGTGACTATTAATAGTTTACAATTCTTCTTTTGAGAACTGTTTATTCATGAACTTTGATCACTAATCTATACACCTATGTGTATGTTCACACATATGTATATTCATGCAAGTTCATATGTATGTGTTATACATACATATATACAAACATATGTGTTTGTCTCTCTCTATATATATATGCACATATTTATGTAGTTTATATTTCAGTTTATCTTTCTTAGATACCAAATTCTTATTAGGGAAATTTGATGCAAAGGTTACAACCCCCATTTGATTGCTTCCCTTTTCATCATAGGTGAATTATTTTTGCTTGTGTAGAAACTTTTCAGTTTGATATAACCAAAGTTATTTATTTTATCTATCATAATTATCTCTATCTTTTATTTGACTAAGATGACAACTTTTACCCTTAGCTGTGAAAGGCACATGATCTGCTTCTTTTCTAATTTTTTCTTATAGAACGATCTTTAATATTAAGATGATATATTTATTTGGAATATATTGTGGAACACAATATAAGATGTTGGTATAAGTCTAAGCTCTGCCATACAACTTTTCAGTTTTACTGGCAGTTTTTTTCATATAAGGAATTCTTTGCTAGTTATTTATGTAGCAGCAGCAGCAGCAGCAGCAGTAGTACTGGTAATAGTACTTGTAGTAGTAGTGGTGGTGGTAGTAGTAGTATTAATTGCAGTAATAGTGGTCATAGTAGCAACCACAATAAATCAGATAGCATTTTTATAAGGTTTGTAAAGCAATTTACATATATCATAAGAAGACTGGAAAGGTAGGAAGAGATCAGATTGTGAAGATCTTTCTTAGAAAAAGAATGTGGAAAAGATGAAAAATAATATTTTAGCATATTAAAATTATTTGTAATACAAACACTCTTTTGTTCCCACCAAAACATTATTAGTATTATAATCTTAGGACACTGTTATTGAATAGTCTTCATTATGTTAAAAAAAAGTTCTTGTATATTATGGGAAGACAAGATCCACTTGTAAATAATAATTATTAGTAATTAATTTTTTAGTTAATTTGGTCATTATATCGAGTCAAGTAAATACATTTTTTGAAGATACTTTTTTGCTTAACTGATACATAAACAATGCAACAATTCAAATAATAGGTCATACCAGTCAGTGAACGTAACAGCTTTTCAGTAGGAGTCACGTTTTTCTGTGTGTAGCTATTCACTATCCACAATGCAAAAACAACTAACAAAAGTGGATTGTCTCATATTTCAACTCAGCAGAAAGTTTCCATTATAAATCCATTCCTCTTTCTTTACATGGTTCTACTTAAGGGATGGCATCATGCTTTACTTTTCCATTCATGTTTGGATATTTTAGTTGTGATTATTGCTTTGTTTTTTGTAAGAATGTGGGGAAAAGGAAGAAAGCCAGTCAGCTTGGACTCTGAGGATTGATAAGGTAGGTGGGGGCTAGGTTGGAACAGGTTTTAAATGACATAAAAGTTTGAATTTCATCCTAGAAGAAATAGAAAGCCCCTGGAGTTTATTGAGCCAAGTGGGGCAACATGGTCAGATCTATGTTTTAGGAAAAATCATGTTAGCAATTATGAAAAGGGCAGATTGGAATAGAAAGAGACTCAAGGCAGAAAGACCAGTGAGAAAGGTATTTTACTAGTCCCTTAAAGAAATGATGAAATAGGATGGCTGTTGTGTGATACATACAAATATATGTAAGAGATGAGGAGGTAGAAACAACATCTGGCAACTGAGTGAATATGTAGGGTGAAAGGCAGGAGAGGAATCAGTTATGACAGTGAAGTTGCCAGGATAGTAGCACCCTGGACAGAAAGAACATAGTTCCAAAGAGGAATATGTTTTTTAGGGAAAGATAATGTAATACGATTTACAATGAAGACAATCACCCATCCATGCTTATCCTGTGTAACTCATTCTGTCTTATCCAAAATGAAAAAGAGGAGAGAGTTCTTGATTACTTGCATCTGCCATAATCATAAGACATCTGGGAAGAAGGGGAGGATAGAGTTATAATGTCTCCCATGTAGCTGTTATTTCTGATTCTTGGGTCTTAGTTAGGTTCTAACTGCCTGGTGTAGGATGTGGAGTATGGGAAATCTTGCACAGTAGTAAGAGAAGACTGAATGGGGGGATGATGATAGATAATAGGTGAAGGGTAGGTTGTGGTTAGGACAAATCCAACAATGACTACTAAAGGGAGGCTGAACTTAGAGAGCCCTGATCTGAGGGACTAGAGGAAGGAATTCAGCAATGATAGGGGAGTCAATGGGAAGGATATTCCTCCCTTGTCTTCCAGCACCAATAGCTGGTACACTAGTTACAAGTCATTCACCATGTGTCTAATCAGGTGGGGAAACTAGATATTGCTACTGCTACTCAGTAGACAAGAAAAATGTAATCAGTTAGGGGTTATGAGTTACTCTCAGGTTACAGCATTTAGCACAATATCTAGTATACACAAAATACTTAATAATGTTTTTTTTTGTCAATTGAATTGCAAACCAGGTAACTAGTACAATGTTTGCAACAAATTCCTCTAATAAAAGTCTCATTTCCAATACACATACTTATTGTAATGTTATACATATTGTATGTATTATATGTATATAGTTATATAAGAGTTGATTCAAATGTATGAGATTAAAAGCCACTCTCCAATATGTAGTGAAAGGATTTGAACAGACATCTTTCAAAGATATCTGAGTTATCAATGGCCATATAAAATGCTCTAAATCATTAATTTTAGAGAAATGAAAATTAAAGCTACTTTAAGGTTCCATCTTGCAACTATCAGTCAGGCAAATATGATAAAAGAGGAAAATGATAACTACTAGGGGATCTATGGGAAAATAGGTACACTAGTACAGTATTGATAGAGTTGTGGATGGGTCCAGCCATTATGGAAGGCAGTTTGGAACTATACCCAAAAGGATACCAAATGCTGCATACCTTTTGATCCCACTACACCACTACTAAATCTATACTCCAAAGAAATCAAAGAGAAAGAGAAAGGACAGGTATACAAAGTTACTAATAGCCACTCTTTTTATGGCCACTAAAAGCTGGAAACTAATGGTGGATAGCTAAGCAAACTGTGGTCTGTGAATGTAATGGAATGTTATTATGCCATAAAAATGGCAAAATGAACAATTTCAGAGGACACTTAGAAGATCTTTATGAACTGATACAGAACAAAATGAGCTGAACCAGAAAACAATTCATACAATGATTACATTGCAGATAAAAATAACTGAAAAGCCTTTAGAACTCTGATCAACACAATGATAAGCAATGAGTCCAGAAGAATGAAGATGAAAATTCTCCTCCCTGAAAGAGGTGATGAATTAAAAATGCTAAAAGATACATTTCATTTATGGATAATATTTTTTGTCAGAACATGTCCCTATGTATTAAAGGATTTAAAAAAAATTTCTTGGGGGGGCATTGGGACATATTGGTAAAAAACTTTGCTACTTGTACAATTAAAATAATGAAAAGAAATACAAGCCACTTTTTAGGGGTAGGGTTGGGAAAGGAATGTAGGCCATATTTAAATAATAAGGAATTTACTTTAAACATTTTAATTCTTGATTTAAATAAAAATGTAATCCCTTAGTCTTTAGGGTATTTATTTTCTCAGTTTTTGCAGCAACCATAACATGAAAATAGAAGAAAGCATTATTAATGTAAAATAAAGTTTTGATCAATATATTTTATTAGCACTTCTTAATCCTCTCTATTCCTTCAGTCTCCATGATAGTACTCTGTTTTTTCTACCTCTCTGACCATTCCACAGTTTCCTTTCCTTTTTGTCTTAGCTGGACTTAACTGTAGATAATTGCCAGAAGATGATCTTGTGAACTTTAAAATGTTGGAAGATTTGAACTTCCCAACAACACTGGTTTCATTATCCCTGGAATGGTAGTGGCTGAAGGTAACATCTGGACAGAGAGGTAAGAGACTCATCAGGTCAAATTAGACACACAAGGGATGTTATAAGAGCATTGACTCTCAAAGCCACATCCATCTTGCCAGCTTCTCATAGATTAAAGGAAAATTCAGGAATGAATGTCCACAATGAGACCAAAGGATTTCCAGTAATCAGAAGTTGTGAGTTACTACTTTGCCATATGCACAAACCATCTTCCATGCTTCCCTAGATTCCTTTCAGCTAGAAATTATTCCTTCCTCATCAAAGTGTATCTCTTATCTCTGCAGTGCACTTAAGTAGTTTGTATATATTCATGTATATGTGTAATATATGCATACTTATACATTCACATGATGTCCATGTGTAAAATGAACACATGATGTTTGTGTTTGGGTAAATGCATTGAGATCTTTGCATTATTAGAAGGATAGTAGATCCATGACAGTATTGGGGCATTTGATTCATATTCTAGCTTGTGTTATTTATTATGCACATAACAACTGACACTTATACGGAACTTTATGTACATTATCTCATTTGATCCTTATGATAACCCATGGGAAGCAGATGCTATAGGTATTATCATACCCATTTTACAGATGAGGAAACTGCAGCTTGGAAAAGCTAAGTGACTTGTCCATGATTAGACATAGTTAAGTGTTGGAGGCAGAATTTCATCTCAGATCATTCGGCACCAATACTCTATCTATTGTACTATGTTTTCTTTTCCTCATGTTTTATATTTCTTACCATGTTATCAACTCCTTGAGAGAAGGTGCACTGTCATGTTATTTTTCAACTTTGCATCTATTCCCTCTGCCTAATAAGAGGGCCTTGAATAGAGTAACTTAGAGTTACTATATTTTGAATCTAATTGAATTTCTGGGTCAAATAATCCATTTTCAGAAAAGGAGGTGAAAAGGTTGATAACAAGCAGCCCCACCCATTTGCTATGCTGCCTTTTCTTTCATTTTTAAGCAAGCATTGTCAAAAGGTTCTATTTATTCTGTTGTACTGTTTTTGCCATTATTGCCATAGATAGTTTAAAACTAAAGTTTGGCCTGGAGTAAGATCAATTTCCCAAAGCTTTCACAATTAACTTATTTCATGACTTTAAAGAATATTTCAAAAAATGACCAATTTCTTTAAAAAAAAGTTCTGATGGCTTATTTACTACCAACATTTCTTGATATGCTACTTCCCATATTGAATTTTCCTTTATAACAAAAATGATTAAAGCAGATCTCCTTGACAAAATGATCCCTTCTGAGTGCATATGTCATGATATTTTATATTTTGTCATTTTTCTATTCTGTTCTGTTATACTATACTATATCAATAGATTTATGCATATATATACCCATATATAATATTATATCATTCGTTTCTCAAGATCAGTCATTGCACTTAATATGAATTTGATTCCTTTTTTGGTGGTGAGGCAATCAGTGTTAGATGACTTTCCTTGAGTCACACAGCTAAGTACATGTCTGAGGCTGGATTTGAACTCAGGTCCTCCTGATTCCAGGGCCAGTACTCTATCCACTGTACCACCTAGCTTCCACAGAATTTCCCTGATTCTTAATGCAATTTTCATATTTTGTAGTCATTTTCATTGATTTATTTCTTTCCTATGCTTCCAGAAAGTGGAAGAACCTGATGCAGATGAGAAGCAAGAGACCCTGTTTATTCTAAAGGCCTAGGCATCATGTTGCAGGTGCTTAGTGGAATCTTACATTGCATTTCACCCAAATATCTGGAAGATAAACTGTACATTGGAACACTTAAAACATCTCAACATCAAAGACTGTTACTTGTTTTATTATTTGGTCAAATTTAATAGTAGTATTTTCTCATTTATATTTTTGATTTTGAATTAAATTTTATGTTTTCCTTTTCTTTATTTCTAAAAAAATGAGAACCAGATAGATGATCTCTATCCAAAGTCCCCTTCTTACCAATGGTCTCTAAGTTCTGAAATTCTATCAATTTATAAGTTGACTGGCAATAATATGAACACTGTTACTATTAAAACTATCATAATTTCCCACCTGGTTGCTCTCCTGGACTTCATAATTGTTTCCAGAAACTCTTCTTTCTGCAAGATCACATCAACTGTGACATTCACACCTTCTTAGTATGCTCTGCTGCTGAGGTCCCTTTCTCCCTCTAATTGGAGAGAGTGAAGGATGGACATTACAGAGCTCCCCTTATATCATCTTTATAAGGAGAGTCACCTTATCATTTTCCAGTTGACTGTAGTACATTAGCCCCTCCTTGCCTTTTCTGCCTTCTCCTACTTCAGTTTCTTTTTAGGTGTTGTTTTTCCGCTTTGGATTATGACTCCTTGAAGTCAAGGACTGTCTTTTTCTTTTTCTTTTCTCTTCTCTTCTTTTCTTCTTTTTGTATCCCTAGTACTTAGCACAGGGCCTGGAACATAATAGGTATTTAATAAAATATTTATTGACTGACTAATAATAATAGATAACAGCTAGGAGAGCCAATTGATAGAGTGTCAAGCCTGAGACAGCCTGAGACAGCTATGTGACTTTGGGTAAATCACTTAACCCTGTTTGCCTTAGTTTCCTCATGTGTAAAATACCCTAGAGAAGGAAATGACGAGCAACTCTAGTATCTTTGCCAAGAAAACTCCAAATGGGATCACAAAGAAGTAGACAAAACTGAAAACAACAGTAGCATTTATATAACAATTTAATGTATGCAAAGTTCTTTGTCTATATTATCTCATTTGGACCTCATCACATGGCATTTTTATCCCCATTTTAGAGATGAGAAAGCTGAGACAGACAGTGGTTAAGTGACTTATCCAGCATTGCATAGCTAGTAAGTATCTCAATTCTTTTTAACTAAGGCTAACACCCCATCACTGGTGCCACTTAGTTACCGCCCTAATAGTGCCTTATGTTTATATAGCTCTTCACAATTTATAAAAGACTTTTGTAAACATTATCTCATTTGATCCTTACAAATGTGAAATGCCTTTTTAACTTATTCTTTACTTTTAAGTGAAAAATACTCTTAAACTGCAGTGAGTCTGCAGTTAGAAGACCTAAGTTCAAATCTGGACACTTAATAGCTGTGGACTAATGGGCAAGTCTACTTAACTGTTGTCTGCCTCAGTTTCCTCAATTTTAAAATGGGAATAATAAAGCTGCCTACCTCCTATAGTGGCTATGAGGATCACTTGAAATACTATGTAGAAAGAATGTAGCACAGTGCTTGGCACATAGTAACCACTTATATCCTTATTTTGTTTCCTTTGCTTCTTTCCATAATGCACAATTATAAACATGCAAACAGTTTTTTCCCCTCTTAGAATCCATTTAGAAAGGAATTTTTGGCAAAAAGGCACCAACTAATTCTAATTCGGTAAAGTCAGAAAAATTTCAAATAAAATTTTACCATGGGCTTTTAGGAATTATTTTGAAAGCGGCAAGGTAGCAAGAAATACAAATGCTCATCTTATCCTAGTATTTAGAGTTGAGGTGGATCTTAGAAACTATCATGCAGTTCAACGTTTTCATTCTATAGGTGAGGAAACTAGAGCTGAGAAGAGGAGTAGCCCTTTGTCACTCAGTTGGTCAATGGTACAGCAGATTCAAACCCAGGTTCTCTGATTTCAGAGTGGGCACTTTTCCCATCATGCTCTGCTTACCAATAATAAAGCAGAGAGTATGGGAAATTGTCTAAATTCTTTCTTAGCTCCAATATCCAGTAATTTTTTTTTACATTACACTGCAGTTTGTCATACACTAGCACAATATACCACACTGATTTAGCATAAACAGTTTATAATTCTGAAAAAATATATAATTTTTATTTTCTATTTTCTCCCCAGAAACATTTCCTTTCAAAAAAACTCACTTAAACCCCAATCTTTAATGTTCTAATTATTTTAATTTCCTTTTTCGCTATTGATTTTCCCTGTACTTTCTTCTGCACTCAATCTTAATCCCTTTTATGAATAAATAGCATGTACCTGCAAGATCACTGGAATTGGGCAAGTGGTCTATAACTGGGGTATACAGTTTTTCTTTTAGTAAAATTGATACCATAATGGGGAGAGGAAATTGTTGATGCCCTGCTATTTCAAGAGAGTTCTATTCTGTGGTAGAGTTTTTTGTATGACAGTGCTAAATTAGGATTACAAGAGGAAACTGAAGCCTCCTCCAGTGATTGTCCAAGAGTAGTTTGTTGTTTGGTTGTTTTTTTTCAGTCTTATCTGACTCTTCAAACCCTTTTGGGATTTTCTTGGCAAAGATACCAGAGTAGTTTCTCATTTCCTTTTCTAGCTCTTTTTACAGATGAGGAAACTAAAGCAAACAGGATTAAGTGACATGCCCAGAATCAATGCTATTAAATGTCTGAGGTCAGATTTGAACTCAGGAAGAAGTCTTCCTGACTGTAGGCTTGGTACTATGGCACCACATAATTGCCTTTGTCCAAGGGCAAGTTTCTACTAAAAAAAAAACCCATTTTATTGACATGTTTTGCATTACTTGATTATTTCCACTCCCTGAGATGTCCTTTATAAGAAAATGAAACAAATAAGGGACCTCATTGGAAAGTGCACCCTACCAACTCTATAAAAAATAAAAGAAACAAATTTATTTTTCTCTCTTCTAACCCCAGTTCAATAAGAAAGTGAGAGTGAGAGAGAGAGAGAGAGAGAGAGAGAGAGAGAGAGAGAGAGGGAGAGAGAGAGAGAGAGAGGAAAACATATTTCTTGTAACCACTAGGTATAGTCAAGCAGAACAAATTCCCCTAATGGCTGTATTGACTATTCTTAAAGCTTTCAAAGTTTGCTTTTTAATGTTGTTATTGTTTACATTGTGCTCCAGGTACAGCCCATTTAATTTCTGGTTTTTGTTGTTCAGTCATATCTGACTCTGTATTTTTAGAATTACATAATTTTTTTGTTACAAAAACATCACGTCATTAATGTCTGACTCTTTTTGACCCCATTTTGGGATTTTCTTGGCAAAGATACTGGAGTGGTTTGCCACTTCCTTCTCCAGCTCATTTTTATAATTAAGGACATTGAAGCAAACATGGTTAAATGACTTGCCTAGGGTCACACAGCTAGTAACTGTCTAAGACTAGATTTGAACTCATGAAGATGAGTCTTCCTGATTCAAAGCCCAATGCTCTATCTACTGTACTATGTAACTGCTCATTTTACAGATGAGGAAACTGAGGCAAACAATTTTAAATGATTTACCCAAGGTCACACATCTAGTAAGTATCTGTGGTGGGATTTGAACTCACAGAGATGGGTCTTCCTGACTCCAAGTCCAGCATTAACCACTTCACCGCCAGCTGCCATTTCAATTTATAAAAGTTCACAAAATTTTCTGTGTATGAATCACTGTCCCTTGAATTTTCTTTTATGAAGAAGTTGTCAGATTTGGAATTGTAAAGACCTGGATTCAAATTCCATGTCTGAGATCAGTAGTATTTCCATAGGCAAGATAGTATTTAGTTTCTTTACCTGTAAAATGAAGATAAATCTGTAAAATAATTAGTTATGCATATCTTATTAGAGGTGTTGTGAGGTCTAAATAAGACAAAGCATGTAAAGCATTTTATAAACTTAAACGCTAATTATTATAAAATAGATGTTTTTTCCAGTGTGGAGATCAGTGTTATCCATCTGTAAGACTTGTTGGAAAATTCACCCACATTTTACTATTGGTTTAAGCCAAGACCTCCTCACCCCTACATGATGCAAGATTCAGCCACTCTCTCTAATACACAGGAGACAAGGCAGAGATCTTTCCACTGATTAGTTTCAAAAATACAATAGTTGTTTCATTTGTTTTTTATTTGTACAAACTACAAATATCACATAGTCTTACTGGGATGTACTCCAGTTTGTAGCTCATGTGTTCTTATAATCAACTGGATATTTTTGAAAGACAGACATGGTGCCAAACTCCACATTCTCATTTCGGGCTGCAAATTAAGAGCAAATAACTGTAAACATAGTGCTTGATTCATAAAAATAAACAACACATACATACTTGTGCTGCAGATGTTATACCCTGGAGTGTGCCCTGAATTATTTTCAGCCAAATAAAAAGAGCAAAACCACATAGCTGCATAGTAAAATGGAGTGTGGGTTACACTGGAATGCACTCCATGTATAAATAAGATGAGAGACTAGCTAAGCAGCTCTCTATAATCACAAACACCAAAATGTGTCGATATCACTATTTTTGAGCCTGTCAACCAGTCACTGGCAACCTCCAGAGAGCTGACTGAAGAGATGATTTTCAGTGGTAAAATGGGCTGTTACCTCTATCAGAGTCATAGGCAGAATAGCAAAATAGATGAAGTTTGCCTTTGTTGACCTCCCTTGTCCCACTCTGCACCCTTTTCTCATAGGAGGTGACCCCATTTTCCTGTCTCTCAGGAGTCTAAAAAGTCTCCCACTATAGTCACTCACCTGAATCTGTCATTCATAGAAATGTACCCCATACTATAGACTACAAAATTAGCTGCCCACTCCACAGTTCAAAGTCCTATTCCCTAAAACTTTCTGATTTTAGCTACCAAGAAGAGATTTTGGTAAATTGACAGTGAAGTATTAATGACTGATAGGTTTAAGTCTCCCAGTGGATACTTACAGATTCTAAGACAAGGGGTTTTTTATTATGAATTTTAATTATTGAAATGGACAAAGGAATGTGTTATTTTTGTGCATACGGCAGCCTCTATCAGAACAGAAACCTGCACTTGAGAGATTTATAGTTCATTGTGTGTGTACACATGTACAATATACACACATGTATGTATGTGTGTATGTGTGTACATACATATATGCACATATGTATATATATATATTGTGTGTATATACATTTTTTCTCACAACTAGTCTATAGGTTACAGCATGTGATAGGGAATGTAAGTCTACCTGAAGTAGTTGAATACTAGCCTGCTAGTTGAATACTAGCCATTGTCTTACTTCATAGTGGTTTTATTCTTCTGAAGCATTCATAGACCCTGCCTCACACGCTGAATTTGTTTAAGATTTATTCTCCACCTACTTACAAAATGACTACAGGCAGGCAGCTTACACATTAAAGCACAGTGAGAGAGAAGCGGATTTAAAGACAAAACAGAAGTGAGTCCATCTGAAGGAAGCATAAGGAGTAGGTGCTTTCAGAGGCTGGAGCTGAACACTTGGGCAATAAATTTAGTTCTAAGTTTTCTGGAAGCGTAGGCAAAAATGATTGTTGCAGTCGCTTTCCTTTCGACAATATAATCCACCCCACTCCCCATTGCTTGCCCCCTTCTCCACTTACATATACCTCTGGCCTCCCACCAATTCATATGTGGAGATAAATTCTTTCCTGGAACTAAATGTGAGCAGGAATTTATCACATGAATCCTTCATAAAAGGATACTAAGGGGGTAATGAGGGCAATACCTTCAAACACAGCTTTACAAAAGATAGAGACTCTGCCTGGGCAGCCAGTTCTTGCTTTGACTCTCTATAAAGGCAGAGGGCATAATGTTAAATCATAATTCAAGGAATGAAGACATTTTTGTGAGAGACTGTTATAATCGGGTCTGAGTACTTTGCTTTCTGATGGTCGTAATGTAGGAATGGAACTTGGAGAATCTAGATGGATGGATAGTTAACATGTCCATTAGACTGTCTCTTTCAAATATCAGATTCTTAAATGAGCTTTGGATGCCTGCTGGATCTTGTTCAATTCAAAAATCACATCCTCTAACTGACAAGCACCTGAACTGCAGATTGCGTGTGTGTGTAAGTATGTATGTGGATGTACATGTATACATGTGTGTTTAGTGTGTGTATATATAGAGCGTTTATGCACATGTATACACACAGGCATACATATTTGCCTAAAGTGAGAGCCATTAATTTTATCATGTCTCCATTTTGCATTATCACTCCTCTATAACTTTCTCCTGCTTCAAACCAACTACCTTCTCAAAAATTGGTTTACTTATTGTTCTAGCCAAAAGCACTGGCTTTTAGTACAGGAAACAGGGAAGAAGAGATATGAAGGAAGAATAATTTTCATTTTGCTAATAAAATGTGACATATTTTAGGAGGAAGACTACAGAAAAGAATTATAGTTTCTGGTTCAAACTAGCCCATATTCTAATAATTCCTGTCTTAATACTAGAAAAGGTCCTTGAAAAAAATAAAGATCTATTTTCTCCCCACTTTTCTTAAGTTTTGTGTAATATCATCCCATACTATAAGTTTGTACCTGGGACATCCTGTAAGGATATCTAGGGGAGTTGAGGATGTGAGAGAAATATGAAAATTTGCACTTGCTGACAGATAGACAGAAACTTGGTTTCCTGTCAGTTGGGGATGCACCTAGAGTCCTTAACTCTTGGAATTACTCTAAATATTCAGGCTAGAATCTAAGATATCTTCCACTAATGCATATTTTACTGAAGATATGAATTTAGAGAAAGGCTAAAGTCTGTTGGATTATAGAAAGGATGGTAGTTAACTAGCCTGCTAGCCTTTGACACGGCAAGGAAAGCATCACCATATGTGGGATGTTCATCACATAAGTCTTTGACAACCATGCAACTTGAGAATGGGGGTTTGACTGGAGCTCTGGGATTTGTAGCTCAGAGAGACAATCTTTCAACCTTTTCCTTTCAACTCTGAAAGTGATTTGGATTATTGCAATCTTTGAACTGGAAGGTAGACTTGAGTCACTTCTGGGAGTTTTGAAGAAGGACCCTCATGGTCTTTCAGGAGAGAGACTAAGAAGAAGGAGTAGGGATGTGATATCCCTATCCCCACCAAGATCTTAATGATCTGAGCTTGAAAGCATTGAAAATAAAGGGGAAACAACACACACAATAAACTGAAAGGTGAAACTGGAAGGAGGGTAGGGCTATGTGTGGCAGAGAAAAGAGAGATTGAGGTAGCCTATTGAAGGAAGGAAGGAGGAAAGAAGAAAAAAGGCACTTATGAAACACCTGCTATGTGCCAAAAATTGTGCTAAGCACTTTATAAATATAAATAAATAAAAAATAAATAAAAATATTTATTAATAAATAAATAAATAAAAAATTTATAGCCCAACCATCTTAGGGTGTAGATGCTATAATTATGCCCAATTTACAGTTGCAGAAACTGAGGCAGTCAGAAGTTTAGTGACTTAAACTAACAACTGTTAGGCTAGAATTGAAATTGAGCCTTTGCGACTCCAGGTCTGGGGCTGTACACTCTCCCGTACCAACTTCCTGTGTAGGAATATCAGAAAATGGACTAAGACCCAAAGTACAGATTGTATTCATGCCTTCAAAGACTAAGGGAAGTTCCAGAACAAAAACTTTGCTCCTTGTCCAACTAATTTTTCCCATGCCTTCCCTCTGCCTGGTTTCAACTCCATGGAAAAACATGCTGATCCCAGAAAAGCTGATCACTTCCAATCTCTTCATCATGTGCATGTAACTCAAACCTTGAATGCCATCTCCCTCAGTCTCCTCTCTATTTCTATTGGAGGGCTGGAGGGTAGAATACTGAAAAGACAGAAATTGGATTTCCAGCTCTTTTCACTTGCCCTCTGCATCTCAGCCTGTGCTCATTGTGGAATAAGATGCACACCCCCCCCACGCCCACTGGATATCCCAAGTTTCTGCCCTTCCTTGCACTTTAGCTCCCTATTTTATGTTCTCCCACGCACTCCCATTAGATTGTAAACTACAGATTATGATAACTTCAAAATATTCAAGATTTACTGAGCACAGGAAATGCTTAACTGGTGATAGCACAAAAAGGTAAGTTTCTACCACAACTTCAGTTAATTAGTCAATCAACCTAGAGTCAACTAAATATTAAAGAATTTTCTCTCTTTCTCTTCCCCCCTCCCTCTATCAACAATATTACTACACAAACCAAATCAGTAACAGTACACAAACACTCTTATCTAAGAGAAGAAGACACTGCAAAAAAGACATTCTGAGGACAAAACCTCATCGGATCTAGAAAGATATCTAAGTGAGGGAAACAGTATCAATGAGTGTGACCTCTCCACAGGCAACTAGCTATGTATTCTAGAAAGGCATATAATAAATCTTGGAGTCCAGCAAAGAATTATACTTAGGGGTACTTTATAAGTCTCTACAAAAAGAGAAAAAGATTTCCAGTGACCAGGAGTTGTGAATTATCTCTCTGCCACATGTGTGTCCTATACTTATATGCACCACTATCTTTATACTTTTAAATTTGAACCTATTTTCTCCAGGATCTTTTGTGTACAAAGGGAGAGTATGCCACTAGATTGAGAAAGAAGCTTTGTATCAACTTTTCTTGCTATGTGTGTATGTACATATTTATTTATCTATCTACATATATACGTATATGTCTATATACGTATATATGTATACACACACATATATGTAAATACATTTTCTGAAAGCTAATTGAGGCTACTACTATCTGATAATTAATGGGAAGGAACCAGTAGGGAGGGGCTGGAGTTTGGATGTTGGTAACAATAACAACAACTAACATTTATTTCGCCCTTTAAGCTTTGCATATATTATCTCATATGATCCTTTTTTTTTTTTTTTTTTTTTTAATTTTTAATTTTTTATTTTTTTTCTTTTTAAATACATTTATTTGACTTTTTACATTCATTTTCACAAGATTTTGGGTTCCAAAATTTTCTCCCCATTTG
>JAQQSK010005586.1:0-14839 GCA_028658325.1 Potorous gilbertii
AAAATATAGATTTTTCTTCAACTACAGAATGACTTTTGCTTCATTCTTTGTACTTAAGGTATATATATATAAAATTTTGTATTTAACTATGTTATACTCTGACTTGGATGTTGGGGACGATGTGGATGAAAAATATGTGAATTGCTAACATAAATTCATTTTTATTCAGTTAAGCACACTTTCAACCTGGAGGAATATAGTCTCTCTCAATCCACTTTGGAACAGGTAGGTTATTTTCTTAAAGACTTTCTATTTGTCATACAATTTATTGTTGTTCATTCATTTCAGTAGTGTCCAACTCTTTTTGGGGTTTTCTTGCCAAAGACACTGGATTGGTTTGCTATTTCCTTCTTCAGCTCATTTATATAGATGAGGAAACTGAGGTAAACAGGGTTAAATAACTTGCCCACAGAACTAGTAGGTATCTGAGTGTAGGACTGGCACTCTATCTACTGCACCACCTAGCTCTGTGACTGATTTAGCACGACCTTAGTGTGCATTTGGTGGGTGTCTTAGCTGGCATTTCATATACTCTGCTAGGAGTGTGGTGCAACCAGTGCTCATTCTGCTTGTCCTAAGAATATAGAAGAGCATGGTTTCACTTTGTTAATCAATTAATCAAGAATGGAGAACCTCTCTAATATTATACAGAAGATCCTCACTGTATCAACTGTCTCCCTCGCTAAACTGTACCTCTCCCAGCTAGATGGAGAAGAACAAAACCCTCAGTGAACTAAGTTCAAATGACACTGGCGTGATATGAAATATGGCTCTAGATTATTGAAGTTTCTCATAAAACTTACTGGCCATGCTGCCATCTCATTCTGGAAAGTTTCCAAGTTCAACCCACCATCTCTATATTTGTTTTCTTTCTTACTGTCTTTCTCCATTCGTTTATATATTTGTTCATTTACCCATCCATTCATGTAGTTATGCATGCTTTCATCCATTAATTTCTTTGTTTATGTGACACAGAAAATCTGTTTGTCTATGGGTATAAGATTTATTGAACATAGTAGAGTACAACTCAAAGAATCCACCAAATGTTCCATTCTTGAAGAACAGTTTGACTGTCTCTAAATCTCCTGGAGATTACTCTCCCATTTCTTTGGGTTGCTTGCTCCTGAACGTTTTGGAAGAACAGAAAAACAGATGTAGCGAGACACTTTATGGTCAATGACTATAAACTCCAGAAAGAAGAGGATCTAAAGGTGAGAGGTAGCTCAGATCCTGTATTCCCATCACCCTCTTTTTAAATGATGATTTTTGTTCAGACCAAGAAGGAATAATAGTTAATAACAATAACAACAAAATCAATATTTTGAAAGCATCTTATGGTTTACAAGCCTCTTTACTTATATAATAGCCAACATCCTTATCATATTTTAAAAGTGTTCTTTAATTTAAGCCTTGAAAGAATCCAAGGGGTAGGTACAGTTATCCTTTCTATATCATAGGGGTTGGGGTATAGTGCCCCTGTGATCTGGAAAATCTGCATAAAATTTTTTGGCCCTCCATTCATATCAGAGAAATCTGAATTAATACAATATTAAAGATAAAATGTATTGATAATATACAATGCTATACATATATTTCATGAATTTTTTGAGTTTCTAAACTTCTCCTTTGTCATCTGCTGGCCTTTATGTGTTGTCTGTGGCTTCCTCAACACGTTCCCCTGCCCCACACCAAATAATTTCCCATTTAATTTCTTATGCCAACCTACTATATACCAAATCAGGTTGGAGAAAGTTTCAGTGTGGAAATGATAACTGTGCTGTAAATGTTATTATACTCACTTTAGACAAGAAAATTGAGGTTCAGAAAGATAAGTGAATTGTCCGTAGTCACAAAGTTAACCCAATTACAAATCCTACATCAGGCTAAGGAATTTCTCACAATAATATCATTCAAATAAATGGCAGGATGAACTCTGGGCACCAGTTACATAGGTAAGATATGTGAGACTGAAATATTTTAAAGTACTAGGAGAATCTTAAAGCACTATGTAAATGCTAGCTATAGTAACAATGATATGTATTCTTCTCATTAAATTGGTGCTATAGGAACTAAATTGCTACTTCATTCTTCTCTTTCCCCCCTATTTTCCCTTTAAGGTCTTCTTAGAGTTGTCAAAGGAGCAGGAGATGGGAGATTTTGAAGAGGAATTGGATACAACTGTGAAATGGAAACTCCTTCCACAGGAAGAACCTTAAAGGCCTAGCCCTCCTAAGTTTATGTTTAAAATCTCATGAACCTTTGTTTTAATGCATCTATATTTTTAATCTCATATATCATCTCAGAAATGTTTAATCAAACTTTCAAAGCATATTTTGTATTTACACAGAAACTGGTTAAGTGTGTAACTTTCTACTAGAATAAGGGAAGGAAGGATACCTTCAGGTAAAATCTCTATATTAAGCAGCATTAATAGTGATATGAAACTGGAGTATATTGGTTTCCTATATATTTGCATACCATTATAAGAATACGTTCTGTGCTGTATTGTAGCCTTTTATCAGCAAAGGGATTGATAACAGTTTTTCTCAACTGGAAGGAGGGACCGAAGGATCATGGGAAGTGGAAGCTAGGGCAACATTTTAGGCCCTCGAAAGGATGGTATAGGGGTGTGG
The DNA here is from genome assembly GCA_028658325.1 of Potorous gilbertii. Taxonomy (NCBI): domain Eukaryota; kingdom Metazoa; phylum Chordata; class Mammalia; order Diprotodontia; family Potoroidae; genus Potorous; species Potorous gilbertii. The sequence continues at coordinate 2,634 of JAQQSK010005586.1, forward strand.
GCAGGATGTGTACATGAATGCCAGCAAACAGGCAATTACAATGGCAGGATGCTGCTAATTGGGACTGAATGGAATCATCATCATTTGGGTCACTGGCTCATTGATTTGCCTAAAAAATGACAGAATTTACTGCCATACTGGGATTGCATGAATGTATTCCTTCCCCATTTCCTTTCCCTCCTCTATCTCATAGCCACCTTGTAAACTGGTATTGCTTAATATTAATTTTTGCTTATTTTCTGTCTGTATTTTTATAATAGGTTTTGTCTCCAGATGAATATAAGCTGATTTTTATTGTATTCTGAGTGTTTGTTATAAATATACTGCATTATATGGAAAGGCAAAAGAGAATCTCTAGCAAATAACCCCAGAATAACCTTAGAGTTAATCAACTCTCTGTTTCTCTCTAAAGACAGATATATTTCGTATATTGTAAAAAAAAAATATTTAATTATGAGCTTGACAACACTAGGATTGTTTTTGAATGGATACTTTTAAGGTTCAAATTTCTAAGTATATTGCTTCAGAATCAATTCAACATACATTGTGCTTATGTGCTAGGCATTTTGCTAAGTGCTGGAGGTACAAGGACAACAATTAAACCATCCTTACCCCAATTCCTAATTGCAAGTTGACAGTCATATCAGCTAATAGTAATCACATCTTAGATGGGGGAGAAGGCAGTGGCATGGAGGGGACAGAATTAGGCTGTCAAGTCTTCTGGTAAGTTAAAATTACCCTGGAAAATCCCTCAAATCACCTCCAAAATTGGTGTTCTAGTTTTAAATAGTTGCAACTAGAAAAGTATCAGAGTCCTTATTTTTTTTTAAAAAAAAAAGGCAATTTGTAGCAGAGAGTAGATGGTTCTGAGAAAATTACTATAAAAAAACTGAATGTAAATTTTTTCATAACATTCAACTAAACTATTAGAAGACAGAGATGAAAATCAAGCCCTGAAGAAGAAAATGAAAATAGTAGAATTAATGATCGAGTTGGGGGGCTTCATTGGATGATTACAAATTCATTACCCACAGTAATTATTAAAATGTTTATTTTTCTCTTACATGATGTATTTTTTGCCAAACACATTTAGTTGAATTTTCACATGTTGACTAAGTATATTATGAGATTCCACTGTTTAGACACTATAAATTTTACAGATGACTGTTTATCCAATGTGGTAGTAGACATAAAACCAAAATTATATATGTGTATGTATGTGTGCGTATATATATATATATATATATATATATATATATATATATATATATACATATATATAATGTATATGTGTGTGTTTTTATATATACATGATATATCTTTTCATATTTCTCCTCTTCACTTATATCTATGCCATTAATCTTTTCCAGAATATCTCTATTTTGGGTAAGGTCTGACTCAGGACATTCCTTTGGTAGTTTAGGTTCAATATTGGAACAATATCAGACACTTGTAGGCTATTCAAGAGTAAATGAAGGGAGATTTATTGAGCCATTGCAGGAGAAGGCTGTTTAACAAGGATAGACACTTTGAGTTAATTTAACTGTACCAAGATCCCGTGGCTGAGTTATCATTTGGATCTACTAGGATTCCTAGAACTCCTTATGACTGCTCTATACTCTGGCAATAAAAAAAGCAATGCCAACACTGAAACTTTCGGCCCCTGAACCAACCAAATCCCAAATAGGACAATAACACATTTTAAGGAAAAACTAACCTAACTTGCATGGGAGGAAAGGTTAGGAAACTGGTCCTATCAGTCTACCCCTTGGTCTTGGTCTTCTAAGGGATATTCAATTACTTAAATGACTTCAGAGTTGTTATTGGTCAACCACTCAGTACATTTGGTATTCAAGAAGTCTGACACAGGAAACATTAAAGGAGGAAGAGAGAAGAAAAACAAAAACAGAAATATAGCCAAAACAAGACAATGTAACAGCTCTCTGAGGGAGTGATTCTGGAAGAGTACAAAGAAGAACAGAGTCCCAGATCTAAATTATTAGGTGAGTGATACCAAATGTAAGGAAATGTGACCATAAACAGGAAAAGCACTAAAAATAACAGGGCTACAACAAAGATGATGTCACTTCCAGAATCTTTACTAAATGTCATAGCTTAGTTAATGTTTCCACCAGTAACAGCTTCCCACTTTCTGGAAGCCCCGTTGAGGGAAGAGAGGATATGTAATTTTTGCCCCATGAGAGGACTCTGAGAGGCTGCTCCCTTTCTTCTGTGAAGGCTGATTAGCTATTTTCACCTCCTTGTTGCTAGAAGTCAAGGACTCTCCAAGCAATGCCACATTTTGATCCTTTAAACCTTCCCTTGGGAGGAGTTCTACAATCACTATTGGTTATTGTACCATCAGAAAAAGAGAGGTATCAATCAGTTTTATATCACAGTTAGCATTTGGTTATAACAAATCTGACTTTTGCACTATACATGTTCTAACTTTAGGCTTCCACTGCCATTCAGCTACTTAATTTGATGCTGTCACACAGGCTCATGCCTGTTGTTGTCCATTATCATTGGGTCCTTCATCTGTGTCCATTGTCCCTAAGCCAGCACCCTTAGTCAGCACATTTCTGCTCACTATGCCTCCTCTCCTTTCCATTCAATGTTTCTTGAGCTTTCAACTCTTCCCACTGTCCTCTCTACCAAGGTCAACAGCTACCTCCTGTGCCAGGGCAGGATAACTTCAACTATTAAGGCCAGAGCTCTCTCATGCCATGCTAGTATGAATTGTTGCTGTTGATCTGAGTACTGTTACATTGCCACTGTTGGAACTTGACTCCATCTCTCCTAAGTCAGGCCTGATTTACACCTCCCCCATATGGTAGGTTGCTATAGGCCAGTGCTGCCACTGCCCTGTTGGTTTTGGAAGGAGCACAGTGAATGTTGCTACTCTTGGACCTAATCCATTCTTCCAGAGCTGACCAAAGTATAATTGCTACTGGTTTGTCCTTCACAGTTGCTGATGTTGGGAACCAAGGATTCTCAGTGACCCCTGTTGCCAGGGCTTACATTCACCTTCCTATTAGTGATCATCTTCTCCACTGAAGGAAATTCTTGATGCTTCTAGTCAGTCCCCACTTTGGAATCCAGGAGTTCATGATGACATAAATATATAAGGCAGTTAATAGCACTAGGAACGTCCAGCTGAGATTGCCCTGCCCCTCATTAGGGTAGAGAGTTATAGGGGACAAGGAAGGGATAAGGGAAGGAAGAAGTGAGGAGAGGAAGAGGAGGAGGAAAAGGAGAAAAGAGGCAGAGCTAAGATTGTAGATTGGGGTAGCCACCCACTGAACCCTCCCAACATTCCCCTCCAAACAACTTTAAAATAATACTACAAGTTAAATTTTGGAACAATAGAACCAAAAAAAGTTTGGGTGAGACATTTTTCAGATCTAAGAAAACTAAACAAGTTGATAGGAGAAGAAATGGAAAAAATCCACTAATCACTCCCTGAAATAGATATCTAAATTGAGCCACCAAGAAATATTAACAACCAAAGTCCAGTCCTCCCAGGTCAAAGAGAAAATACCACAAACAATATTGTAGAGCAAGAGTCATGATCACAAATGGGATGAACTCTCCCATAAAATGGAGGCATATAGGAGAATGAATTATAAACCACAATCCTATAATATGTTATTTACAAGAAACATTTGAACAAGGGGAAAGCACAGAGGGTAAAGGTAAAATGCTGAAGTAGAATATATTATGCTTCAACTGAAGTTAAAAAAAAAGCAGAAGTAGCAATTCTAATCTCAGACAAAAGAAGTTAAGGAGGTGAACAAAATTCCTGGAAAGATAGATATGACAGGCTTGTGGAGAAAACTGAATAAAGAAAGAAAGAAAAATATCTTTTTCTCAGTGGCACATGGCACATACACAAAAATTGACCATGTACTATGTGAGGTATAACAACCTCACAATCCAGTGCAGAAAAGCAGATATAGTCAATGCATCCTTTTAATACCATGACGCAGTAAAAATTATATGTAATAAAGGGTCATGGAAGGATAGACCAAAGATTAATTGGAAACTAAATAATATAAGCCTAAAGATCAAGTGAGTCATGCAACAAATCATAGAAACAAACAATAATTTCATTCAAGAGAATTACAATAATGAGGCAACCTACTAAAACATATAGGATGCAGCAAAAACATAATTGATCATACCAACAACAAAATTAACAGAAACCATATGATAATCACAGCAGATATAGAAAAAGCTTTGGACAAAATACAATACCTATTGCTATTCGAAACAATGGAGAGCATGGGAATAAATGGAGCATTCCTTAAAATAATAAGTAGTATCTACATAAAACCATCAGCAAATATTATATGCAATGGGGATAAGCAAGATGCCTTTCCAGTAAGATTGGCGTGAAACATGGATGTCCATTATCACCAATGTTATGCAGCATAGTTCTAGAAATGTTAGCATTAACGAAAAGAGAAGAAAAAGAAATAGAAGGAATTAGAATAGGCAAAGAAGAAATGAAGTTATCACGCTTTGGAGATGCAATAACAATACACTTAGAGAACCCTAGAGAATCAAGTAAAAAACTATTTGAAATAATAAACAACTTTAGCAAAGTGGTAAGATACAAAATAAACCCACATAATTCATCTGTATTTCTATATATTACTAACAAAGCCCAACAGCAAGAGATAGAAAGAAATCCCACTTACAGTTACTTTAGACACTATGAATATTTGGAAGTCTTCCTGCCAAAACAAACTCAGGGACTATATGAACACAATTATAAAACACTTTTCACATAAATGAAGTCAGATCTAAATAACTGGAAAAATATCAGTTGCTCATGGATATGCCAAGCTAATATAATAAAAATGACAATTCTACCTAAATTAATTTATGTGTTCAGTGCCATACCAATCAAACTACCAAAAATTATTTTGCAGAGCTAGAAAATATATCAAAATTCATCCAGAAGAACAAAAGGTCCAGAACATCATGGGAATAAATGAAAAGAAACATTAGGGAAGGTGGCCTAGCAATAGCAGATACTAAATTGTATTGTAAAGCATCATCATCAAACACACTTGGTACTAACTAAGCAATAGAGGGATAGATCAGTGGAACATGTTAAGAACACAAGACACAGTAGTCAATGACTATAGCAGCCTACTGTTCAATAAACTCAAGGACCCCAGCTTCTGAGATAAGACTCACTGTTTGACAAAAACTGTTGGGAAAACTGAAAAAATAGTTTGCAGAAACTTGGCATAGACTAATGCCTGACACTGTATACCATAATAAAGTCCAAATGGATACACAATCTAAGTATAAAGGCTAATACTGTAAACAAACTAGGGTAGAAAGGAATAGTTTATTTTTCTGATTTATGGAGAAAGGAGGAATTTATGACCAAACAAGACATAGAGAACATTATGAAATGCAAAGTAGACAACTTTGATTATGTTAAATTGAAAAGTTTTCACACAAACAAAGCTAATATACCAAGATTAGGAGGGAAGCAGAAAAGTGGGCATTTTTACAACTAGTACCTACAATAAAGGCCTCATTTCTAAAATATAGAAAGAGCTCAGTCAACTTTACAAGAATATAAGTCATTCCCTAGTTGATAAATGGTCAAAGAATATGAACAGGTAGTTTGCAGAGGAAGAAATTAAATCTATCCATAGTCATATAAAAAAATGCTCTGTCATTATTGATTAAAGAAATGCAAGTCCAACAACTCTGAGGTATCACATCCACTTATCAGATTAGCTAACATGACAAAACAGGAAAATGATAATTGTTGGAAAAGATGTGGGAGAGTTGATACACTTTCATTATTGGTGTAGCTGTGAACTGATCCAACCATTCTGGAGAACAATTTAGAACTATGCCCAAAGAGCTTTAAAAACATGCACACCCTTTGACCCATCTATACTGCTTTTAAAGCTGTATCCCAAAAAAGATCATAAAAAGGGGGGAAAGACCCACATGTACAAAAAATCTTATAGCAACTCTTTTGTAGTAGTCAAGAACTGCAAATCAATAGGATGCCCATCAATTGGGGAATAACTGAACAAGTTGTGGTATATAAATGTAATAGAACGCTATTGTACTATAAGAAATGATGAACATGCAGACCATAAAAACCTAGAAAGACATTTGAACTGATGCTGAGTGACATGAGCAAAGCCAGGAGAACATTATACACAGTGACGGTCACAGTGTTCAAGGAGTACTTTGGTAAACAGCCCTTTACAGTAATGTAAGGACCTGAAACATTTCCAAAGGATACCTGATGCAAAATGCCATCCACATTCAGAATGCAGAATGAAGCAGACTATTTTCTCCTTTGTTTTGTTTTGTTTTGTTTTTGTCCAGATTTCTCCCATTTGTCTTAATTCTTCTATGTAACATGACTAATGTGAAAATGTGCTTAATAGCAATGTGTGGAACTCATGAAAGATTGCATGCCATCTTGGGGATAGAGGGTGATGGAGGGGGAAAAGTTTCAAACTTATGGAAGAGATTGTTGAAAACTGAAAACAAATAAATTAATAAATTTGGAGAAAAAATGGAGTCAGGATCACAAAAGTTTTAGCAGCTTCCATGTGTAAGGACCAGAGAGCTTAGAATATAATATTTCAAAAGGCAAAAGATCAAGAATTACAAACAAAAATAAACTAATCAGAAAAGCTGGATTTAATCTTTCAGGGGAAACATGTATATTAATGAAATAGAGCACTTCCAAGCATTCCTGATGAAAAAGACCAGACCTGAATAGAAAATTTGACTTTCAAACATAGAACTCAAGAGAAGAATAAAAGGGTAAACACTAAAGGGGCTCAATAAAGTCAAACTATTTACATTCTTATATGAGCAGATGAAGTATATAATGACTAAGAATTTTATTAATGTAGTTAAAAGGAGTTTATATGGCTAGACATGACTAGCCATATGACTAGGTTGTGACTTGATTACATTGGAATGATCTCCAACAAAATTAAGGAGCAAAAAAACAGGATAAACTGGGAGAAAGGGGAAGGAACAGGTAAGATGAGGAAAATTTTCTTACATAAAAGGAGCATGTAATGCTTTTACAATGGAAGGGAAAGTGTGTGTGTGTGTGTGTGTGTGTGTGTGTGTGTGTGTGTGTATGGTGGGCCATCCTTTAACCTCACTCTCATTAGAATTGGCTGAAATAAGGGGAAAAAATATGTGTTTATACACACACATACACACACACACACACACACACACACACACACACACATATATATATATATGTATATATATATATATATATATATATATATATATATATATATATATACATAATTGCACATACACACACACACATATACACTCAGTTGTGTACAGAAATGCAGCTTACCCAATAGGAGAGGAAGGGGAGAAGACAAAGAGGAGAAAAGGAAGCAGTGGCTATGAGCAAAATAGACTTTTGAGGAGCAACAGCATAAAAAGAGAGAGAATAAACAGGAGAAAATGGAATAAAGGGAAATACATGATTAATAATTATAACTGTGAAACTGAGTGGAATCCAGGGATGGGGAACCTAAAGCCACAAAGATACATGTGGCCCTCTAAGTCCTCAAGTATGGCACTTTGACTTAACTCAAACTTCACAGAATAGATACCCTTAATAAAAGGATTTGTTCTGTAAAACTTGGACTCAGTCAAAGGGCTCACCTAAAGACATAGAAGGCCACATGTGACCAGGAAGCCACAGGTTTCCCACCCCTGGATGCTCACCCATAAAACAGAAGCAGATAGCAGACTAGATTGAAAAACAAAACACCCATAAAACAGAAGCAGATAGCAGACTAGACTGAAAAACAAAACAAAACAGTATGTTGTTTACAAGAGACACATTTGAAACATAAAGACACAGAGTTGAAATAAAGAACTAGAGCAGAATTTAATATGCTATAGCTGAGTAAAAGAGGCAGTAGTAGCAATTATGATCTCAGATGAAACAAAAGCAAAAGAAGATCTAATTACAAGAAATAATCAGGGAAAACTACATTATACTAAAAGGTACCACAGACAATGAAGTAACATAAAAAAATTTACACCAAGTTTCTCTGATAAAGGCTTTATCTCTCAAATACACACTGAGTAAAGAACTGAGTTGAGGGGGGCAAAGCCAAGATAGCAAAGTAGAAACATGGACCTGTAGAAGTTCCCCCCACATAGCCCATAAAATACCTGTAAAAAATGACTCTAAACAAATTCTAGAGCAACAGAAGCCACAATGGCAAAATAAAAGATTTCCAGCCCAAGACAGCCTGAAAGTCCAACAGGAAAGGTCTACAACACTGGAGTGGAACAGAGCACAGCCCAGTGTGGGCTGCATAGCATGGCACTGAAGGGACCCAGAATAGGCTTCAGGGAGTCACCACCATCATCAGTTCTCAGATTACTCAACCATCAAAAAAGATTTTGAAAATCAAGTAAGAGAGGTAGAGGAAAAACTGAGAAAAGAAATGAGAGTGATACAAGAAAATCATGAAAAGTGAGTCAATAACTTGCTAAAGGAGACCAAAAAAAGTACAGAAGAAAATAACACCTTTGAAAATAGGCTAACTCAATTGACAAAAGAGACCCAAAAACCCAATTAGGAGAAGAATGCTTTAAAAAGAAGAATTAGACAAAGGGAAAAGGAGGTTCAAGAGCTCACTGAAAAAAAATAGTTCTTTCAAAATTAGAATGGAGCAGATAAAAGCTAATGACTTTATGAGAAATCATGAAATTACAAAACAAAACCAAAAGAATAAAAAAAATAGAAGATAATGTGAAATATCTCATTTAGAGAAACAACTGACCTGGAAAATAGATCCAGGAGAGACAATTTAAAAATTATGGGACTACCTGAAAGCCATGATCAAAAAAAGAGGCTAGACATCATCTTTCATGAAATTATTAAGAAAAATTGCCCTCATATTCTAGAACCAGAGGATAAAAAAATATTGAGAGAATACACTGATCACCTCCTGAAAGAGACAGAAAAAGAGAAACTCGTAGGAACATTGTAGCCAAATTCCAGAATTCCCCAGGTCAAGGAGAAAATATTGCAAGCAACTAGAAAGAAAAATTTGAGTATTGTGGAAATACAATCAAGATAACACAAGATCTAGCAGCTTCAACATTAAGGAATCAATGGTCTTGGAATATGATATTCCAGAAATCAAAAAAACTAGAATTAAAACTAAGAATCATCTACCCAGCAAAACTGAGTATAATACTTCAGAGGAAAAATGGTCATTAAATGAAATAGAGTACTTTCAAGCATTCGTGATGAAAACACCAGAACTGAATAGAAAATTTGACTTTCAAACATAAGAATCAAGAGAAGCATGGAAAGGTAAACAGGAAAGAAAAATCAAAAAGGACTTTCTAAAGTTGAACTGTTTACATTCCTACATGGAAAGATAATATTTGTAACTCGAGACTTTTCTCAGTATTTGGGTAGGTGGAAGAATTTTACACACACACACACACACACACACACACACACACACACACACACAAAACACACAGGGTGAGTTTAATAAAAAATACAATTAAGGGATGAGAGAGGAATACATTGGGAGAAGAAAGAGAGAAATTGAATGGGACAAACTATCTCTCATAAAAGAGGCAAGAAAAGATTTTTCAATGGAGAAGCAAAGTGAGGAGGTGAGAGGGAAACAGTGAAATTTACTCTCTTTACATTTAACTTAAGGAGGGAATGACATACACACTCATTTTGGTATGAAAATCTATCTTACACTACAGGAAAGTGAGATAAAAGGGGACAAGTGGGATGGGGGGATGATAAAAGGGAGAGCAAATGTGAGCAGGGACTAATTAGAAGTAAACACTTTTTGGGAGGGACAAGGTCAAAAGACAGAAGAGAATAAATGGGGGGCAGGATAGGATGGAGGGAAATATAGTCTTATACAACATGACACTTATGAAAGTCTTTTGCAAAACTACACATATATAGCCTATATTGAATTGCTTGCCTTCTCAGTGGGGATGGGTGGGGAGGGAGGAAGGGAGAGAAGTCAGAATTCAAAGTTTTAGGAAGGAATGTTGAGAATTGTTTTTGCATACAACTGAGAAATAAGAAATACAGATATTGGGTTATAGAAAACTATCTTGCCCTACAAGAAAAGAGAAAAGATTGGGATGAGGGAAGAGGGGATGTGTGATAGAAGAGAGGGCATATTGAGGGAAGAGATAATCAGAATGCAAGGTGTTGTGGGGAAGGGGGGAGGGGAGAGATGGGAAGAAAATTTGAAACAAAATTTTGTGGAAATGATGGTTGAAAAATAAAAATAAATAAATAAACAAAAAAAAGAATTTGGGTAGTATATCATTTTGTGCATATATGTTTAATATAGATAGAACTTTATTAACTATGATACTTTTGCCAAAATGTTGTTTCCCTACTTATCCTTTTAAATTAAATATGTTTTAACTTTCCTTAAAAAAAAATTTAAAAAAAGAACTGAATGAAATTTATAAAAGAAGAGTCATGCTTCAGTTGATAAATGGTCAAAGGACACAAGCTGGCAGTTTTCAGAATAATAAATCAATGCTATCTATAGTCATATAAAAGTGTTTTAAATCACCATTGATTAGAGAAATATACATTAAAACTACTTTGAGGTACCACGTCACTTCTTTTAAAATTGACAAATGCTGGAGAGAATAAGAAAAAAATAGATACACTAATGAAGTTTTGCGGAGTAATGAACTGGTCCAATCATTCTGGAGAAGAATTTAGAACTATGCCCAAAGGACTATGAAACTCTGCATACACTTTGACCCAGAAATACCATTACTAAACCAGTATATAAAAAAATAATCTATACACACACAAAAATATTTATAGCAGCCCTCTTTGTGGCAGCAAAAAATTAAATATTGGGGGAATACTCATCAATTGAAAAATGACTCAACAAGTTGTGGCCAATGATTATGATGGAGCACTATTATATGATAGATGATATGAAATGGTTTCAAAGATATATGGCATGACCTACATGAATTGATACAAAGTGAAAAGCAAAGAACCAGGAGATTATTTTATACATTAACAGCAATGTTTTAATGATGACCAAATATAAAAGATCAGGCTGCTCCAAAGGACTCATGATGAAAAAATTCTATGTACCACCAGAAAGAGATCTGATGAAAGCTGAGTGCAGGCTGAGGTATAATTTTCTTACATTTTACCTTTTCTTTCTTTCAAAAAAAAATATGGCTAATGTGGAAATATGTTTACACGATTTCACATGTATAATTTATATCATATTGCTTGCCTCCTCCATGGGCAGGAGAAGTAGGAAAGAAAAAAAATTTAGAACTTGAAAAATTTTATAAATAATAAAAATTAACTAGGATTTTTTTCATTAAATTTATTTATTTAACTTTTTAGATTCATTTTCACAAAATTTTGGGTTCCAAATTTTTTCCCCATTTGGCCCCTCCCCCCTCTCCAATACACTGAGCATTCTAATTACCCATATCACCAATTTGCCCTCTCTTCTATCATCCCTCCCTTCCCTTACCCCATCTTCTCTTTTGTCCTGTAGGGTCAGATAACTTTCTATTCCCCATTACCTGTATTTCTTACTTCCTAGTAGCAAAAACAATACTCAACAGTTGTTCGTAAAACTTTGAGTTCCAACTTCTTCCCATCCCTCCCTCCCCACCCATTACCTTGGAAAGGCAGGCAATTCAATATAGGCCATATCAGTGTAGTTTTGCAAATGATTTCCATAATAGTCGAGTTGTGTAAGACTAACTATATTTCCCTCCATCCTATCCTACCCCCCATTGCTTCTAGTCTCTCTTTTGATCCTGTTCCCCCCAAGAGTGTTGACTTCAAATTGCTCCCTCCTCCCATTGCCTTCCCTTCCATCATCCCTCCCTCCCTGCTTATCCCCATCTCCCCCACTTTCCTGTATTGAAAGATAGATTTTCATACCAAAATGAGTGTGCATTTTATTCCTTCCTTTAGTTGAATGTGATGAGAGTAAACTTCATGTTTTTCTCTCAGCTCCCCTCTTTTCCCCTCCACTAAAAAGTCTCCTATCTGCCTCTTCTGTGAGAGATAATTTACCCCATTCTATTTCTCCCTCTCTCCTTCCAATACATTTCTCTCTCACCGCTTAACTTCATTTTTTTAAGATATGATC
>JAQQSK010005587.1:0-14838 GCA_028658325.1 Potorous gilbertii
AAAGTATGACTAGGCACAAAGGAACATGAGAGGACTGGGTGTTATCACTATTAGGTCTGTACTCTCCATATTTTACACTACAGTCTTTGGATTAGCACAAAGATGCTCTCTATACATTTTCCATATAGGAGACCTTGCAAAAACAACTAAATTTCTTTCCTTGGTACATTCCTCACTTCTTTATTACATTCCTCACTAAGTAAAATGAGGTAATAAGGAATAGATGCTAAAGCACTTTAAAACATTAAATCCCTAAAGAAGTGAAATCATTAATAATATTTTGATTTAGAGTTGTATTGATAACTTTTGCTTGTACATAACCTTTCTTCTGAGTTATATTCTCTACCTCCCTCCTCAACAACGACCCTACCCATTGAGCCTTCCCCAGTAACTCCTTGTAACAAAGAAAAACACTTCAGCCAAACCAACCAACACAGGGACCATGCCTGATAGCATATGCAAAATTCTGTGCCCATAGTCCTCCACTTCTCTAAGAAAATGATGGACATGAAGGTATTTCTTATTATTATTAAAGTAGTTTGTAATATTGATTGTATTCCAGAAGCTTGAGCAGTGGAAAAGGGACTAGGTTCAGCTAAGTGTATGTGTTCGTCCTTTGTTGCCGAAGAAGACCATGCCATCAGAGAAATAATGACATGACTGGCACTTGACTTTGTTTTGAGTGAGGGAGGGCTATACAGGTCACCAGGCTCACTTCTCCTCCAGAGCCATCTGAATCCAGGGACCAGATATTCATCAGGATGACTGGAGAGGACCCAGGATGAGGCAACTGGGGTTAAGTGACTTGCCCAAGGTCACACAGCTAGTGAGTGTCAAGTGTCTGAGGAGAGATATTAACTGAATAAATGAAGTTTAGATGCTTGTATATTAGCCTAAATAAAAATAATTTATTTGGGTCAGGCTGCCCATGCATAGTACCTTAAAGAAAAAATTGTGGAGAATCTTTCAATTAACTTTGAAGACTATGATATATGCTGTCTCCACCCTGGGATATAATTTTGCTTGTCATTTTGGGAGAAACCCCTTGCTTACTCCCTCTTAAATATTTTCTTTGCCACTGTTGTGGTTTCTACTGAATTTTGTCTATCTAGCACATCGATTTCATGAAACTCATTCAATTATTAGAATACCCTTTGTGAATTTCTCTGTCAATAACTCAAGCATTGTAATTTAATACATAAAGGAGTTTTGGGTTCTTTTTCAACACCAAACAATACATCACAAACATCTCATTATGGCATGTCTTTTGGTTATTTCGACATTGTGCACAAAAATAACTGGGGTGGGGTGGCATTAAAGAGGACACCAGCATTGCATTTTAATGCACATCCTGCTTTAACACTGTTTCAGTCACATAATAGGAAAAGGAAGACAAATCCACGCGGAGCTACAGAAATAAACTCAAGCTGTTTATCAGAAAATGTTTTGTCTGCTAGAGTCAGATACCAGGCAGGAAACCGTTAATACTTGAGCTTTAAGAACTGAAGTAATCTCTCAGGAAGTTCTCATGTTTGGCTTTTGTAGTGGGGTTCATCATTGAACTAACTGCTCTTTCTTTAGCTTATAAGAAATCAACATTTAGGACAGAGTGATAAAAATAGCCTCTTTAAATGACACATTTTCAAATTTGAGCCTGTCACAAGGCAATTCTACTCGCAGCGTCATTGTCTCCTGAAGCGCCTTGGACTGTTACTATCTGCAACAATCTCCATGAAAAAGATGGTCTTTTTAACCCACTGCAGAGAATTTCTGTCTCATGCAGAATTGTCACTGTTAAGGATTGTCCACAGCCCTAGAGAAACACTTCTATTTGGTTAAATGAATGAAAACAGAGATGGTGGCTGAAATGGCTTTAAAGATTTAACACTTCTCTCCACATCAGTGGAATTACTTTGCTTATCATATCTAAAATCTTTTTGGTTCCTTTTTGTGTGTATCCTTTCACCTTTAGCTCTGGTAGTATTTTTCACATTGTTTCCATCTGAAGGGAAAGAAAGAAACTGGAGTTTTTCTTATCCTGAAATATTTACCTCTTGATTTGGCTTCAGAGCAAGACCTCCTTTGTTTGTGTCATTAATAGCCAGGGAAAACAGTGAGTTATTCCTCTTCACTGCTCTAGGGAAAGACTGGTATTTGTGGTAATGTTGCACTTCATTTCCCTTAATTTCTCTCTCTGCCTCTACCATATACTCTATATTTTGTCTTACTTACTATAATCTGACTGCAGGGAAAAATTTTGTGGACAATGAAAATCCTTGGGAACCATTTCATACCAACATGTAATTGACCATTACTATTCCTAATGGGATTAACAGTATTTTAGAATTACTGTAATTTAAAGGACTGACTTATCAGCTCTTTGTAGCTACCCAGAAATTCTTTTTATTTTATATGATTATAAAACATATACCAAATATGCTTTCAGAAATCCAAGTTGGGTAATTGTGAACCCATCTCAGTTGGTATCAATCTAGTCATACTATTATAACTCCTTACTTTAAAGAAGAATGCAAAAAAAGAAAGGAAAATAACTGTGTCACTTTGAGGGGTTATCTCCAAATTTAAAATTGGAAATGTTACAAAACGTTGTTCAAATCAGGGCCTATAAAAAGAACTTCTTGATACATACATACATAAATACACATACACATACATATATAGAGTTCAAATCCTAGTTCTGCCACTATGTGACTTCTGGTGAGTCACTTAGTCTCTCTAGGCCTCAGTTTCACCCTCTGCAAAATGAAGGGTATTAAATGAGATAATCTATAATGTCCCTTTCAGCTCTAGGTCTCTGATGCTACAACAATTGTATATTTTTGCCAAGAGAGTCACTAAGTAAGTAACTCAGTGCTGCCATGACTACGCCTGTATCCCAAAGCAATCAAAGAAGGAAGAAAATGATCCACGTATGCAGAAGTATTTATAACAGCTTTTTTCGTGTTATGAAAGAACTGGACTGAACCAAGTAGACTATTTGAGTGTCATGAACTGACACTGTACTGTAAAAAAAATGACAAAAGGTATGGCTTCAAAGAGACCTAGGAAATATGAATGTATGTAGTACGATGGGAACGGAGCCAGGAGAACAGTGTATACAACAACAATGTTGTAAAGAGAGTTTTGAAGGACTCTAGCATCTAGCACTCTGATCAAACTCAATGACCAAGCACAATTCCAGAGGACCAATGATGTAGTATCCTATCCACCTCCTGAATAGGAAGTGATGGATTGAGGATACAGAACTGAAATGTACATTTTGGGATTTGGCCAATGTGGGAATTTGCTTCACTTGAACAAACATCCATAGATTCTTGTAATAATATTTGTTATAAGAGCTTTTGGGTTTTTTTCCAGTGGTGGGGGGAGAAGGAAGGGATAAAAACAGGATTTTGTTTATTGAAAAAAATAAATAAATAAAAGAAATACATGTCTATACAAGGTTCAGCTTGAGGCTATGCTGGGACTTTTCTTTTTTGCAAACTGTAGATAGAAAATGTGGGTGTAGGTAGTTGGCATGATTAAAAAGCCCACAAACCAAATAGTGAGTTATGCAGTCTGCTAAAATCATGGCAACAGAAAGAAAGAAGACTATTGTGCTTACCATCGTGTAGTCATGTGCCACCTTCAGGAGATACACACATCCCTGTGCATCGCCAAATGAGCGAATCCCTAAGCAGTTTGAGGGATGGAGCTGCTTGATGAGGAAATCACAGCATACTTCAATGACTTGAGAAAGTTGGAGGAGACAAGCTGCAGACAGGAGATTTTCTATGGTGTCTTCCTTTAATTCTAAGGCACCTAAGAAACACACACACACACACACACACATATATATACATACATACATATATATGTGTATATATACGTATGCATTTATAAATATGAAAATACACACATACACAAAGTGAAGATTGGTTATAAGGGATATTTAGCCTAGAGTAGAAAATTCCCAAAGACAGACTAGCTGTCTTCATGTTTCTGAAGGGCTCTCAGTGGGGAAGTGGAATTATTAGATGTGGCCTTAGAAGGGAGAACCAAGAGCCATGGGGATAAGTTTCAAAACAGCAGACTCAGGTTCAAGGTAAGACAAAACTTCTAAGAGAGGGAGTGGTACAGTGGAAATAATGCTGGATTTGGAATCAGTGGGCCCGGATTCAAAACTTACCTTTGTTACTTACTATATGCATGACCCTGGACAAGTGACTATACCTCTCAACCTCGTTTTCACATCAATGAAATAAGGGAGGTGGACTAGATGACCTCAAAGGTCCTTCCAGCTCTGAATCTATGATTCTAGACATATTCCAAAGTGCAATTGAGGATTCCCTAGTCACTGGTAGTCTTCAAGTAGAGGTGGATGACTGGAGGGTATGTGGTAATGAAGAGTCTTTTGGGAGTATGGTTTGTACTAGGGGGATGCTGAGGTCCCTTTCAACTCTAAACTTCTGGATCCTGACCTTTTCAATAGTCGGAAAAGTGAGATGTGTAATTGCTATTGTCCAAGTATTACACACTGGATGAAATGATTGGTTGGAAGTGAATATAGATTTAATATCCAAAGGAGGAAAAGAAATAAATATTTAGCATAGGACTCAACCCACATTTTTAGGTAAGACTGTGTCCAGCTAATTATAGAAAGGTAGGTCCCTAGAATCTTATACAAGATATAAAATGTCTATCAGTTTTATGCCATGCCATGTATTATCTTTCTCTTGCCTCTTTATGCAATCTACATGTTAAATATCTATAATTCAAGAACCAGGAACTACTTCCAATATTTTTCATAGCATTTAGATATATTATTGCTGTTTAGTTGTTTAGTCATTTCCAACTCTTTGTGACCCCATGGATCATAACATGCCAGTGCTGTCCATGGGATTTTCTTGGCAAAGATGCTGGAGTAGTTTGCCATTCCTTCTCTAGTGGCTGAAGGCAAACAGAGATTAAGTGACTTGCTCAGGGTCACACAGCTAGTAAACATCTGATGCTGGCTTTGAACTCAGCCCAGCACTCTATCCATGGAACCACCTTGCTGCCCCTATTTGGATGTGTACTCTTATAATAATGAGAAGCTGCATGAAGCAGAAGTGTCCCAGACTTAGGGTCATGAAACCTGAATTCAAATTTTGCTCTGCCTGTTCCACCCTAGATAAGTCAATTTTTCTCTCTAGGCCTTAGTATCTTCCTCTGTTGGCCAAGATGGCTTCTAAAGGCTCTTCCTAGCTCTCACATGCTGTGATCCTATAAAGTGGGAAGTAGAAGCCACACGTAAGTAGGTATTTCATTACCAATTCTTCAAGAGGTTGAGACCCCGGGAACTGGTTCGAAAAGATAATCTGATCAGATATGTGAGGAAAAAGACAAAGTTTCGGTCATTGCTTTTCCCTTGGGGAACTTGGGGAAGTTGTGATTACCTGTGTAAGCATAGTGCACCAAAGCTTTCAGCGCATCTGGGTCGATTCCCTCCATCTTGATTTCCTCCTGTTTGGCTTCCAGCACATCATTAGTAAACATTGCAGCAAAATAGTCTGATGCAGCACTAAGCACCAGCCTTGAAAAAGGAATATTTCAGAAGAATCTCAATTCATCTATCATATTATTAGAAAGCATAAAATTTAACTTTAGAACATAGGTTAGGCTACCTTCCACATGATACTTTGTGGGCTGCAAAAGTGTTCAGTGAACATCAAAAGGGAAATTAAGAACGTGGGCTTAAACGGCTCTGAGGACCTCTCTGAATCTTGTCTTTTGTCCAATCAATCAAAAGACCTCTATTTTGTACCCATTATATGTCAGGCACTTTGCTTAAGCATTGGGGATACAAGCACAAAGAATGAAAACTGTCTCTACTTTCAAGACCTTTATAGAAAAAAAAAATGGGCCTTCTTGTTCAGGATCTTTTCAAAGCTATAATCATTTCCATATCCTTTTTTCCAGAGTTCTACTTTGTTTGATATTCTAATTCTTACCGTAGCAAACCAGAAGTAACATTAAAGTATGCACTCTTTTCATTCTAGAGAATTCTTGCAATCTCCCCTCCCCACCTCCCATTCCCTCCCTGCACTGAAAGTGTTCAGCTAAAGTAGAACCACAAACCTGTGGGCTGGAATTGTGTGAGGTCCAGCAATGAGGAGCACATCACAGAGCTGTTTCTGCTGGAGGTAGTTCTCCATTTTGCGGATGGTCTGCTCTGCATGATTTGTGGACTGGAAGTACTCCTCAGATCGACCGTTACTCATTCCCAAGGTTGGACTGTTATTCATAGGTAAACTGAAAAGAAGAGGATCAAGAGAAGGGATGGTATTTGCTGCATCCTTTAGTAAACAAAGATTTCTTTTCCCCTGGTAAGATTTCAAATATCCAAGAATATAATCCCAACAACTACCAAAAAGCAACATTTCAATTTGTTCTCAAAGCTTAATATTTTTGCCCTGATCAAGGCAGCAACTTCACATGAAATGGAATGGTTATGGTAACATTATGACTGGAAGAGAATTGAGAGCAGATAATCCTTGACTCAAGTGCATGGCTCTTTAAATCTTGTGGTGATTGTGAATATTTTCTCCCAAATCTCCAACTATTTGGTGAAGCTGTGAATTAGTTCAAGTCATTCTGGAAACCCATGTGGTATGATGTCCCCAAAGTCCCTACATTGCCCATACCCTTTGACCCAGTGAGACCATGACCAGGCAGACCTCTATACCCCAGTGAGATCAAAGAGAGAAAAAGGTCCCATGTGAACCAAAATATTTATGACAGCTCTTTTCTTAGTAGCTTCCAATTGGAAACTAAGGTGCCTTCCTAATTGGGGAATGGTTAAACAATTTATGGCATGTGAACAGAATGGAATATATATTCTGTTGTATGAAATAATAAAATGGATAGTTTCAGAAGAAACTGATACAGAATAGTGTAAACAGACCTAAGAGATCAATTTATATGCTAACAATAACTTGGAAAGCCTGTAGAACTCCTCACTGCAACAATGAACCACAAGTCCAGAAGATAAAGCATGCCACCCACCGCCTACTAGAGAGAGATGGTGAGCTTAAACTGGAGAAGGAGATGTATATTTTTGGACAAAGTCAATACAGAAATCTGTTTTGCTGAATTATGCATATGTTATGAGGGTTTTACTTTTTTAAAAAATTGCTCAACAGTGAGAGGGAGAGAGAATAAAAAATGCTTATAAAAATAAATAAGATAATCTTTAAAAAAAAAAGTTAAGCCTCCCTCTGTGTCATAGGAGAAGTACTAACTTGGCTTAATTCAGTCAAATGAGAGAACAAACGCATAGGCCAAAACCTTTTATCCATTTCCTCTGCTTTAGGATCTTGTATCATCATTTGGGAACTAAATGAAACCTTGTTGGTGGTTGGTCTTTCTTACTTGCCTTCTACCACTCCTTGGGACAGGCCTTTTTTAACAGGTTTACTGAAGGCTCCCCTAGCATAATAAAGAGACTAAAGAGCAATGAGCTTTTTTTGTATCTCCACTCTGTACATGGATTGGGCTGTTCTCTTTTCTTTACTCCAATGTGTTCCAATCTCCACAAATTAACTCAAGGGCTCATTAGGTTCCTAGTATGTAACACGGTGGTCTTTAAAGAGGAGTTCTGTAAATTCTTAATGCAGTGTAAAGAGTACTAGAATTCTAGTCAAAGGACTTGGTTACAAATTTCAGTTCTACCAGTTACTAGCTGTGTGACCTTGGGCAAGTCACTTAAGCTCTGCCTTAATCTCCTCATCTGTAAAATGGGGATAAAAATAGCACCTACCTCTCAGAGATGTGAGGACTGAATGAGATAATACTTGTAAATCACTTCGCAAACCTCAAAGTGTTCTTAAAATGCTGGCTATTATTAAAATCTCCATGAGCAAGGTAACCAAAAGTGGTGGTTTGGTTGTTATCTTTGCTATATTGAAGGAAAGCAGAAGATTAAAGAAGTTTGGAAAGGTCCACTGGTAGGGATGAAGGGGTTCATGCTAATGGCTGGTAATGATGAGGAAGGACTGCCCAACTTATTTTGCTTGTTTTCTCTGCCAAGATAAATGAACTTTAAACTGGTTAGGACAGAGCAAAATGATCAAAAGGGAGCTGAAATACAAGAGATGTAAAAAGACAGAGAGCACCTGGCTGCCCTGCATACATTCAAGTCACTAGACCCTGATGAACTAACAAATTGTGAGCATTTTCTCTGGGAGATTTAAAATACAGCTTCACCAAGAATCATACAGAATGAGAAGGCATGGATAAGTTGCAATCTGCACTGGGGAGGGATCACCTACACCGATGACATCACATGTTCCCTGAAATACAATTTGACTGCCATAAAGAAAGAAAGCCTGAGCACTCAAAATGATGTAGAGGTTATATAGGTGGGAACGTACTCAATGTGCAACTAATATATTCATCTAAGCAAACAACTTAGTGGTATAGGATCTCTCAAACTATGACTGCCTCAGGTCATTTCATACCTTAAGCTTTGTACTTTCTAAGACATTTCTTATAATGTGTTTACATAAAGATATGTTTACTTCTTAGAATTTTGTAACTGCAAGTACCATCCGTCCTCTAGGAGATGCAAAAGAATTGCTTACTGCTTGTCACAGAAAGATATATGCATACACACATTTCTATATGGCTATTTCAGTCATTAAGATCTTTCTACTTTTGTGAGGATCTTTGTGTATTAGAAGTTTATTCCCTCTCCCCTAGAGAAGTTGAGTTAGAATTCTTATGTAGAGTCCCAAGGGAAGAAGTTATAAGCACATCCATCAGAGACCCTTTGATTCTCGCTCCACAAAGCAACTTACAACCTTCTAGGCATTCCTCTTGAACTCTGTGAGAAGACTGGTGTCCACATTAATTGGCAAATATACTGCATATCTATGTAGTTATAATTGCTTCTTTTGCTTTCATCCTTCAAATCATCTGACAAGGTCTCCCCCTTGTTTTATAACTTAATAGAGAAGTATCCAACTAGACCCAAATGGCCCCATAGCACTTGGGACCATAGATAAAACCTTCCACATCCTTCTTCTTGGACAATCTGGAATAAAAGAGAAACACTTCCATCCCACATTCCATCCCCATCAACTAATTACTGCACTTAAAGATCCCAAAGCACAGATCTGGAAGTAGAGGTAACAGGTAACACTTTCCCCCTATCAAACGCTTTACTGGAACATCCCCAAAAGAAAAAGCATCCCTAGGCCATGCTAGAGATGTGATTCTACCTATATTAAATGAGAAAGCTTAGAGAGCCAGCTTTGTAGTAGTCTCACCACCATCTCAGTGTGCAAGCAGATTTGCAGGCCCGCAGCATTCTACTCCTTTCTTAAGTTGGAAGAAAAAGAATATCCTTTTATAAATCTCCCTGGGAAGTTGACATGGATGTTTTCCTTTTCCCCCATCTAGTGCAGGTGCTGATTTGCTATATAATCAGTCATTTCAAGAGGCTTTTGCTGCTAAATGTAGCCACTCACAAAGAGAACCCTCAGATGACCCAATTTCCTCACACAATTGCTCTAGGCTAGAAAGGCTTCCTCCTACTCATCTAGTTCAACTAAGTACATAATCTCAGCTGCCACATTCCAGACAAGTGTTCTTCCAGTCAGTAAGTGCTTGAATAACCCCAATAATGGGGAACTAAGTTCATAAGGCAGCCCATTCTATTTTCATATATATATATTTTTTAAAAAATATATTGATATTTAGTTTTCAACATTCAGTTTCATAAGATTTTGAGTTCCAAATTTCCTATCCCTCAGACAGCTTTAAAAGTGGAAAATTGTTCCTCATATTGCAACAATGTTTTTCTCCTCTGTAAGGTACATTTAGATAATGTGAGTACTAGCTATCATTCCCCTTTTTGCTCCCCTAAGTCTTTTCTTCTTTAAGTGAAGTCATATACACATCTTTCAACTGTTCTTAAACAAGTCTTAAGCCTCCTTATCATAGGGCCCTTCTAGTTTTTTAGTGACCCTTCTAAGACCCCAAACTGGTGTTCTATCATGTGTAGGAAGGACAATTGAATATTGCAGAGTATGGCAGTACTGTCACTACCTTTGTGTTGGGTTCTAGACTTATGGTAATAAATATAACTCATTGAGTAAACATTGAAAGTAGAAGTTCACATGAGCTCTCTTTGCTGCCCTGCAGTCTGTTGATCTAGATAGAGCTTAAAGCTCTTTCTTCAGATGGCCTCCCAGACCTACCCCATCCTACATTAATGTGACTGATTTTTTGAACCTAAGTGCAAAACTTTACATTTATCCCCATAGATTCCACCTCGTGAGATTGAACCTAGTGTTCAAGCCTATGAAGATCTCCTGGGAGCCTAATTTTGTTATCTAATGCAGTGGATATCCCTCCTGAATTAGTTTGCTATACTGTCTGCTCCAAATTATTCTCTAGGCCACGGAAAGTCAGTCTCTTGATATTTAATAACTGTTTTTAGTAAATGTCCTCAGGTTTTGAAATTCCTAGATCGTTTGTTAAATTTCTTTGACTTAAGACTCTTCATTGTCATATGTGATATAGTGACCATCCTAGACTGTAGTGGACTCTCTTTACTCAGCTGTTCTATGACATTTGGCAAGGAATCACATTCAGCTTTGTAACATCTCAGCTGTTTGGAGATAGTCCACAAAGTTTTTGCTACTTTCTGACTTTTGTTTTTAATTGAAAATATTTTTTTATTTCTCATTTATACCTTGCCTTCGTTTTCCAAATATGTTCCCTTCTCTTTATTCTACAGGCCATACTTGTAACAAAATAAATAATTTTTAAGAGGAAAAAAGAAGCAGTTAATTAAAGCTAGCCAACATATTGAACAGATGTGACAATATGCAGTGTTCTATACCCATCACTTCTGAAGTCTTCAAAGAATGAATAAAGCTACATTTTCTCAAATTTTTGGAGGGAAAGATGAGTTATTACAAGTACATCCTGTGCAGTTTCTTTTTGTTGTTGTAGTTAGTTATATGCTGTAATTATCATGTATTTTGAATTCCTAATTCTTCTTACTTCACTCCATATCAACTCATGAGTCTTCTCATGCATAACAGAATTTTTCATATTCATTATTTCTCATGGTGCAGTAGTAATTCATTATGTACCACAATTTAATTAGTCATTCCCTAATCAATGGGCACATACTTTGATTGCAGTTCTTTGCTACCATAAATGTTCTGACATGACTATTTTGGTGACTATGGGAATTTGCTTTCTATCTTTGGCTTCTCTGTGGTATTTCTAGCAGTTGAATCTTTGAGTCAAAGGATATAGATATTTTAGTCACTGTTTTAGCATAATTCCAACTGCTTTCCAGAATAGCTGAACCATTTCATATTGCCTCAACTAGATTTTAAGCTACTTATGTGCAGAGATGATGTCCTGTGGCTCTTTATTACCTCCACATGCCACAGCCAAATGTCTTATACATAGAACTCTGCAAAATATTTATGAATTTGAAATTGGAGAAAATGTCAATCATTTAACTGCTTTATACTGGTGGTTCTCAAAGTGTGGTATAGGGTTTCCCAACATGTTTTCAGGGCGTCTGTGAGATCAAAGGTTCTATGAAGTCAGAATTATTTTCATAATAATATTAAGATATTTTAATTTTGAATATGGTAAATATTGATAATTTTAACTCACATGAGCAAAAGCTCATGTGGTAATCCTCAATAATTTTTAAGGTGTAAAGAGGTTCTGAGTCCACAGTTTAAGAAGTGATGCTCTACTTCATCATCTTTGTTGTAGCAAAGCTTAAAGATATACGTAGAGGACAGAAGAATCATTTTCTAATTTTTGGTCCTGTTATAAATGCAACTTGTTCCCAAGGTTCTGCCCTATCATATGTCATCATGGTATGGGGATGATCCTGAATTCCACATGTAGAGCAGAATTGCTAATGTGTTCTGGTGACATAGAGAGGGGCTCTAAGTATAGGGCCCAGGGACCATATGTAGAGGAGGTCAATGAGGACCGATGGAGCTAAGTGCAAAGATGTTCATCACTAGGACAACTCCAGCAGATGAAGTTGTTAGTGACAGCAATGATGAAAGACTAAGTCAGGGAGAGGGAGTGATATATGGAGTGCCCTTGCACACAGGAACTGCTTAATTAAGTGTTGACTCACAGGTCACTGGAATACTAAAGAAGTATTATACGTGAAAAGGCTCATCTTAATCCAGAGTAATCCTTGCATACGAAAGTTTAGCATCTCTTCTCTTTTGGCATTACTTGGTCTGATGAGCTCCATTGGACCTGCACAACGTGGCAGTAAATAGTGGCCAAAATCCAAACAGACTAAACTTCTTCTCAGTTAGACTATAGACAGATTGACAATGGTTTGCTGCCACAGGTGAAATGATAAATAGGAGAGTGTGTAGTGGCAACCATACATTTCTCAATACACCCTGCCTCCAATCCTTTGGCAAGGTGCAAGCAGCCTGCAGGTCATATGTTGTGCAGGCCTGAGCTACATAGATAACTTTGGTATGCTTCTGCAGTCAATTATCAATAAATATAACTCTACCATGATACATTAAGTTAATCAAAATGTATTTAGCTCTTAGCTAAAGGTTGAACTAAGAGTGGCATTTAAAATTGAGAGTGAGAAGAAAATTAAAACATCCAAATCAAAGGCCTAAATCAATTCATCTTTGCCTACATACATGCTTGAAGTGGACTCAAATAAAAGGAAAAAAAGCAAATAGCATTTTCTTAAATACTCACAGGTCACTGCACACTGTACAAACTATACATCTTTGAAACAATCACTTAGGATTAATAATGAGCTAATAAGAAACTGAAGGAGGTGCATCATGGAGCTTTTAGAGCACAGATTGTTGGCTTCAATCTTATCACTTTAAGCAAGTATTCACATATGTTAGTGCTTACAGGAAAGTAGAAATTGTTTTTGTTTTTTATACAACCAAGTAATGCATAGTAAAAAAAAAGTGTATAAAATTCACCTTTGCCTCCCCTAATAATACTGTAAAATATTCCCTTAAAAAATGTTAGGCAAGCTAAGTAATGTCAAAACATTTCATTTCTGTAGACACTTACTCATGTAATCAAATGGGTATTGGGTTTATAGTCAGACGGTCTGGATTCATATCCTACCTTAGCTACTTACTACTACCTGTGGATCTTGAGGAATTTAAGTGCTCTGTGCCTCAGTTTCTTGCTCTGTAAAATGAAGGCAATTTGATTAAATTACTTCTTTTTCATGTTTCCTACCAGATTTAAATTTGTTAGTGGAAAAGATCATCACTGTGAAACAATACACACACTGCTTTGCAGTCCTAGAAATGCTTTTTTGTCCCATTGTAGCACCCATACTTATATGATATTAGGGAAGCTATGTTTTTACTATATGCTTCCCTTCCTCATCTTTGGGAAAATTCATTTGAATTAAGGAAGCATTTGTTTTATGTGTTACTGTCTTAAGGGGCTTGCCTTCTACTGGTGGTAATATAATATTACAGAAATAATTATATTATTAGATTATTGAAGTGAGAGAGGGTATTTATGTCTCAGAGATCAGGAAGGGCTTCACAAAATGGGAAGTCTCTGAGCTGAGTCTTGTGGAATTTCCTAGAAGTGGAGATGGTGGGGAGGGGAAGGAAGTTCACTTCAGTTTTAGGTGCCAGCCTTTATAAAAACTCCGAGAGGCCAGGCTGAATATAGAATTTAGAATGCGGAGTTTGTGAAGTTGTATAAAATATTAAATAAGGTTGTAAAGACAGGTGGACAATACATTAGCAAGGTCCTTCAATGCCACATTGGGAGTTGGCATTTTGTAGGCTTTAGAGAGGAGGGGGCACTCAGACTTACAGAGGATCATTTCAGCAAAAAGGTAGGGAACTTATTTAGAGGTGAGAGCCAACAAGTTTTAGAAGAGAATCTATTGAAAGGGCGGCTCTTGACTTCAAATAAAATTGCAATGGCACACGCAAACCACTATCTCATCCCTCAAACAGCCCCACAACAAGTGGGGGTGAGGAGGGAGAAGTGGAGGCAGCACGCACACTCATCACCAAACTGCTGAAAATAGCCGCTACCCCCAAACCAGCCAAGAAAATGAGAAATCATTCATTTACCGATGGCATTCACGGGGAAAAAGTTGAGGATACTGACAAATACTAGGCTTAAATCTCTAGCCTATCACCAAGAGGGTTTTTGCAGAAATAGGTGGGAGAGGGAGAGTAGGAAGAGGTAGGGGTGGGCACGAGTTTGGCCACGCCCTCACTCACTCAAGTAGCCAATCCTATTGTTCTTTCATAGCCTGCACAGTGAGTTGTTTTTAAGCTCTTCTGCGCCTGCGCAGAGTTGTTTTTGAGCTCTTCTGCGCCTGCGCAATGAGTTGTTTTTGAGCCCTTCTGCGCCTGCGCAATGAGGTTTTTTTGAGCCCTTCTGCGCCGGCGCAATGAGTTGTTTTTGAGCTCTTCTGCGCCTGCGCTGCCTTACACTCAACAACGGACGGATGTTCTCAGTGGTGGTGGAGTGCTGCGTGACTCTGGCGGGCGCACTAGACAATGGGATCCTACCTAATCCCATCTGAATCCCTCCGAAAAGTATGGATATGGGGATGTGGGGTACCTTTAGGCATTAGAAAGATGATTGCAGGGTTTTCCCGCTGATCTTTGTCTGGAAGTGTATTCTCTGGGCGGCAGGCCGAGGCAGTGCAGTCAGGCCTCTCCCGCTGCAGATCTTCCTGCTGCGGCGTTGGTTGGTGAGGGAACAACCTGAAGTGCAGGGGAACGGCCATATGTCCTGCATATCTGATTAGCGGAGAGA